>JALHCF010000139.1:0-137734 GCA_024341135.1 Tolypocladium album
TGTCTCTGGTCTCCCAGTTGGCGCCTTTCTCGATGAGCAATTCCACGACGTTTAGATGCCCGTCCGATGCCGCCTGGGTTAACGGCGTGTATCCGTATTGGTCTCTAGTCTCCTTGTCGGCGCCTTTCTCGATGAGCAGTTTGACGACGTTTAGATGCCCGTACCATGCCGCTATTGATAGTGGCGTTGCTCCGTAATCGTTTCTGGTCTCCCTGTCGGCCCCTTTCGCGACAACTATTTTGGCGATGGCGTCCTGCCCAGTCCTAGCGGCCTGTAATAGCAGAGTCTCATCATACTTGTTTCTGCTTTCCAGATCAACGCCTGCGCTAAGTAATGGATCGATGACTCCTTCATGCCCATTCTCTGCCGCCCAGTACAGCAGTTTCCGGCCATTTCTGTTTGTCCCATCCACATCAACCGTTGTCCGCTTTAGCAACCGCTTTAGCAAGCTACACAGTTCTGAAGCGTCACCGGTGATGGAACAGACATGGTTTCCCCAGTATTTCGTTGCATAAGACAAAAACGGATGTGTGTGTCCGTCCACGGCCATTGTTGCTCTTCCGCGGACGTCTTCCAGCAGTCGAACCAAGTCCAAATTAGGCACGGGCATCTTGCTTGACCGCAGTATCGTAAGAGCCAGATTCTTGACAATTTTTGAGGAGATCGTTGACTGAATCACAGCGAGTGGAGCAGAGTGCGCCGCGCTCCAAGACATGACAGGATTCGCAAGTTGTGTATCGAAAATACCATAATTCAGGTACGTTAGAATTGTGCTGGTCATATTTAGGTTTGCTCTGCCTAGAGAGATTCGTGGCTCGTCTGTGTTTCCGCTGAAATGTCCAAGTAAGAAATCTTTGGCACTTTTGTGAACCATTCTGATCTGCAGCGTCTCCTCGTCAATTGTGAGCAAGGCACCGCAGCTTGCAAGGACGCTGTATATATTGTTCGGTAGACGGGCTGGATCCCAGTTGGTGTTTCCTGGAAGCACACCAAGCGCCTCACGGAGTTCCTCAACTGTTAAGAGACGGAAGGCTCTGAGGACTAATTCGAAGATTCGCTTTTGATATATGTTTGATGAAGGCGCACACTTATCCAGAATGCGAGCAAAAGTCTCAGCCAAGTCCTTCGGCATGTTCGACAGCGATTGTCGTATCTCCATGTCTGTCTTGGCAGCGCGAAGCGAAGTAATCTGAAGAGAAACCCAGAGGAACATGCCCTTGGCATGCTCAGTTAAGGTATTGATGATTTCGATTATGAGCGTCGGATCCCCTATTGCCAACAGATCGGTGTCGATGCACCGATCCAGTTCATCGCGTATGAACTGCTCAATTTCTGGATTCTCATCCGGGAAAGTAGCCGTCATGCAGTTGATTAAGATATTTTGGCCCAGTTGCAAGGCGTTGTCGGCAGCCAGTCGAATTGAGAAACAGACACGAATCGCATGGCTGTTTTGCAGCTCGCGGAAACCTTCAAGGACGAGCCGTTGTTCGGAAGCGCTGCACTCGTCCAGTCCATCAACGACGCAGAAGAACAGCTTTCCTGTAGGGAGACAAAGGTTCAAGAGTCTTATTATATCGTACGTCTCTTCTAAATTGAGACGGTCGCCGAGAAGTCCTGCCGCCTTAGATAGATCCGGGGTCGACTGTAGGAGCTGACGAGCCAGACAGCCAAGTATAGCATGTGCCTTCAGGCTTTCATAATCGTCGTATTGGCAGAAGAAATAGGCCACGGGGACCTTGGAATCCGCGACGTGGAAGTTCAGATCCTCAACAACGTTCGCCATCAAGACAGACTTTCCGCAGCCAAGTTTGCCCGTGTAAAGGAGTGTGCGAGGACCATCAGCGGCGGAAGATCCCTTCCACGACACGTATTCGCTAGCCTCTAGGAATAGTGCTGTGGTGCCCATTTTGCGATACCGTTTCCAGTTGGCCTGGTAGTCGTAAGTTGAGCACGCGGCAAGGACACGACCATTCACCGTGACCTGATTTTGGCGCATAAGGGAGCTGGAAATATCCAGCAGACTAGTCAGGATAGAGCCCTGTTCTTCCACGCTCTGTGCCGTAAGTAGCGCTGTTTCCTCTCGTATCATTGAAGCCCAATGGGCTAGCCTCGATTCGAACTTATTGATGGACGAGTCATCTACCGTCAAGAAAATCCGGGATATAGGCGACCGACTGGCCAGTTTAATGAATTGTTGGCACACATCTACGAGCACGATGAAATACTCGTAGTAATATGACCACAGGCGACTGGACTTGCGGTTATAGAGTCGACATATGGCTTCATATCGAGGTGCAGATTGACCAGCGACCATGAACATATGTGAGAGCTTTTCAACGATATTCGTAGACTTGACAGCCAGCTGCGCATGTTCAGCATTTTTCATTTGCGGGGAAGGGTAATTCACCGTACCAGTAGCGTCGTGCGAATGGCAGACCACACACCGCAAGCCATCAAGTTCTGAGAGCTGCCAACAACGATATCGCCAATTGCTGCAAACTGTTGGACCACCTGGAGAATATTGAAGAACCTCGGCCCGTAGCGATGCGATCGAGGTGTTTGTCTATTGAGTGTGCCGATGAACGCGGCAACGTCATTTTCGTCTGGTTGCCTCGCGTGGAAACCGGCTCGGTCGTTGAGAAAGTCGTCCCTCTGCTCGGGCTTGAGATCGTCGAGGAATCTGTGAAGTGCCTGCTGCAAGCGAATCTCGGCTTTCAAAGGCGCGACGTCGCTTATGACCAACACCATGATGTCGGGACAGATAGCGAGGGACGTAACAGAAAGAATTGCGGCGGCTCGATGCTGCCATTTCAATGGAAATCAGCGGGAATTCACCCAGCGGCTAACTCTGCAAATATCCGTGGCTGTGCTTGGTCCGCGTGATGTGCAGGGGCAGATTTTACCTTGCATGGCTGCCTAACAGCTGAATTGAAGCCCGTCTCGGCATGGGACCCTGTGCTGTCCGTGACCTCTCCCAAACATCTGTCGGCGAGGCAGGCCACAACAGCGTCAAGAGGCCCCTCTGCTCTCCAGTAAGCAAGCAACTAGCCGGGACATCGCTTGTTAGATCGGCGACGATCTGCGAGACCGGATGCTGTGTATGTCGGTGTCGCCTTTGTTGATAGCTTTCTGTTCTTGGAATCTATATAATTCGATGTGCCTCTACGGAGGCAGCGGTCAGATGTTTGTGACTGCAGGGGTCCTTGAGAATTGCTTTTTCTCAGGAGAAAAAAAGCAATCCCAATGTATACGACTTAAAAATGGACTTGTAAGCCCCGTACGCATTTTGGTAGCTTTCCCCTCTTTCTTCGTAATAGTTACGTATCTTGTTTATGACTCGCAATGGCCCCAATACGGATATCGCCACAAGGGCTATGGTGGTCATACTCAAATTCAACGGCACGACTACTGTTGAGGCCGCCGCACTAGCAGGCATCTCAGAGAGGCAGGTTGACCGTATCTACGCCAAGGCCAAAGACCGTAGATTTGGCCTGGCTAGCCAGCCGTTGGTTCTAAAGAATGACTTCCTTACGGATGCTCCACGCTCGGGCCGGCCGTCTAAGCAGACGGACGATATCAAAGAGGCTATAGCTACGAAGGTGCGCCGTGATCGGTACGGCCCGGAGAAAACGACTGCTGATATTGCTGCTGAATTGAGCAACAATGGCCTACCAATTTCCCCTTCAACGGTCTATCGAGCCTTGAAAAAGAGTAGCTTCCGGAAGACTAAGCTAATAAGAAAGCCCGGCTTGACGAAGAAGATGAAGGCGGATCAGCTACGCTAGCACCTTAAGAGAAAGAATTAGAATCTTGATAATTAGAAGAACATGATTTAGTCCGACGAGATCTCTGCTGTCTTGCTACATCGCCGAGGCGGCTACCGTGTGTAGCGGCAACCCGACAAGGTATTTGCAAAGAGTTGTATTTGCGAGCGCCGGAAGGGCTCTTCTGAATTTATGTTCTAGGGCTGCTTTTCGTACGGTTGGAAAGGCCCCGCGCATTGCTGGTCTCTAGAGACTGCCCAAGAGAAGAAAACCGCCGAAAAAGTCATCTAGCAGCTCAACAAGTAGCTCGAGCCCGCTTGCAAAAGAGAACTGGGAGCTTGTGAGCAAAGTGAGACGAATGGGACTCCGTGGCAAGCTCGGTAAGAAGCCGGGTTGAAAGTTTACTGAGAAAGCCATAGCTTTCTATTCATGTAATCTATATAATTCGATGTACCTCTGCATTCTACCACATACGACCATAGCCACAGGAGAATTCGGGATCCCGTTCGCTCTCCCATAGACAAGCCTGTGAGCGGCAGATTAGTAGTTGGGTCGGTGACGACCAGCGAACACCGGCTGTTGTATGTTTTTTTGCAGATTTTTTTGACCTTTCTAAAAGGTCGTCTGATGGTGGGAGAGGTGATGTTTATATACTTTTGAGCTGAGTATGGACCAACATGCACCAACATGCACCCCCCTCCTGTGTGTGGCTGCCTTTTTGGCGGCGCGGCCTGTTTGGGGGCCAAGTGTGTGGCTGGGTTGCGGACGGGACGGGGATTGGACAAGTCACGGCAGCAAGTGCAGAGATGCTCAGAAGCTGCGTAGATTCCTTTTTTTCTTGTAAAAGCAAAAAAAAAGGTAGATAAATACGAATACTGATGACGGAGGCATCTCGGTCGCCCAAAATATCTATGGATGATACGATCTGCGAACAGCAGCAGCGGGCAGATGCTGTCATGCAAGCAAGTTACGCAGGACTTGCCATCCAGGCAGCGGTGCAAGAAGGCGGCTGGAGAACCAAGTAAAGCGCTTTCCTCCTGTGGACTTTTCATTCGGCTTGCGCCTTGCGGAGCTCTCTCATCGTGTTATCGAATACAAGATTCCGGGCACAGCCCTCCGTCACGACTCGGCCAAGAGCTTGGGCCAAGAGTTGCCCAAACAGGAAGTCTGTGTGCTGAGGCCGTCGCTCTCATTGGCCCGGAGAGGCAACAAGCGGCTTTGCATGACTCTGAGCATTTGAACTTGGCGACACACAACGTAGGGGCTAGTAGGATGGTATGGCCTTCGTTACGGAGGTTGGCATTTTTCGTCGGGTTGTCGCGTCACTGGTCCATCATTTGTGGCCACAGGCGACGCTCAAGTCGCGGCCTCAGCGGCGACGAGTGGCCGTCTGAATGCAGACCCATCCCTTAACAGCACCATGGTTTATGTGCTCTCCCACTTCTTCGAGGAATGTCTAGCGTTCAAAGTTGCGTTGGCTCCAAAGCCGCCATCATAGGGCCTCATCGTCTCGGTCTCGGCGCACCTTGGTCTCCTTCCATCTGCCCTACCCACTGACGCATCATTACAAGACAAGCAGGCCCGAAGAACGGTCAACATTTCGCTAAATGTCTGTTCGATCTGAGCTATCTACAACAAATGACGAACCACCATTTGCTTTCGAGCCATGGGTGATGAGTCCAGGAACGGCTCAAGTAGTCCCATGGCTCCCCAATTCAAGGTCGGATGCCTGTCGTGGTACATTGTCCTGTTTTATAACCCTGCTGAGGTGTTTGTTGCGCAATAGCGCCAGAGTGCAGATTTACGCAACGGAGGCATAGTAGCTGGCAATGTCTTTCTCGCACCAAGAGACTTATGGTTGTTGGTCATCTTTTGCGGGCTCTCTTTAGCTAAAGGCTTATTTGTGCACGGCGTCATGCGGCTATGCTGCCGTGGCCAGCCTCTGCAATGACGAACTTCATTCTCGAGATAGAGGTCGGCAAGATCTGTACCAAGGGGGCGACATCGTCTCGATCAAGCTCGTGTCGACTGTTCAGCTACCACAGACATTGTGTACTTGAATGCAGCCCAAGACAACCAGTCGTGTGTCGCATGTCATGCCCTGCATCATCTTCCACTCAAATGTTCTTGAAACGCCATCTACGAGTCAAGTTGAACCTCCATCAACGTGCGTTCGACTCCTGGAGAAGAAAAAGAAGTGGACTTTTTTCGTCGTGAAATTTCTTCTCATCGTTACTGAAACAGAGCAAAGATGGAACACCAGTTGCTCAGAACTTTAATGCCGAAGAGAACCTCTTTGCCCGCCAAACCAAGGATAGAAGTGTCTATGGCCGGCCCGATGTCTCTTTCCTATTGAAGGATGAAGAGACGTGTCACAGATCTCGGTGCTTCATGTCTCAAATCACCTCTCTCATCTACTACACGAGCTATTGTCGGCTGGTGGGAGAGCTGCAGTCGCCTCCCCCGGCTGACTTGTATATGCCACGTACCGAACAATCGTCGTTGCATCACTGCCACTCCCACGGCTCCAGAGATCTGCGTCTCATTTCCACAGTCGAAACAATCGCTGATCCCACGGAGCTCCCAAGACTTGGCACCCGAATACGGGGGCCAATCTGTGCTCGTGAATCTTAAAGCGGCCGCTACCCAAGCACAGCATAGGCCAAGACGCACCATTGAATCACCGTCCTCCCCAATTTGTCCTGTTCGGCTGCCGTCATTGGCCAGCGGACAAAGTGTATTCGCCCCCTTCCTACTCATAGGGCATCTGCTCCCGCCTAATATCAGATCAACGGCGCAAACTCAAATTCGGGACGGAACTCAATTAGGGCGCGCGCCGTCGCGGCCCTGGCAACGAATTAGCCAAGCTTTTCTCCATAAAAAATGTTTCGCCACAGCGGCAGGCACATGGAAACACCCCGGACAAGCTGAGGCTTGCCTGGGGCGTTACGACCTACGAGGCTCGGTTGGGCCGCTATTTGACTTGACCCCTGGCAATGCGCAAATTCTACGATGCGCCGCGCTCGTAAACACGTAGGCAGCTCAATGTACCTCCGTGTTCGAGGTACATCCGAGGCATAAGGGTAGGTCGTTGTATGTACCCGTACGTACGCGTCGAGTTCGCGCCCCCCTTCGCCCCCAATCCTCCCGTGGCTGCGAGGCGTGACCGGCGTGCTGCAGGGCAATGTGGCTCGTGGGCGGGCGGCGGCGCCTGTCTGGCAGATGGCGGGAGGAGGGATTGCGTGTCGTCGCACATCAGTGTCTGGATCATGCAGATTATCGAATGCGAAACCTCAGCTGCGATGCGTGTCTACGAGTACCGGCAGAAGAGAGGCGATCGACGGTGCCGGTGTCGCTACCCCACAACGGCACCGGCCTCCGGAGCAGCGTCAGCTTGCGCCTCCCGGGTCAAGCCTCACTCAGCCTCAGTCGTCGTCGGCTGCAGAGCACCGCTTTGCATTGTCCCAGTCGTGCATACTCGAACACACTTACAACGTACATACGACACGAGCACGGCCGTAGCCACAGAACCCAACCCGTCTGTTGCGACACGCACGCCTTTGCAAGGCTCCCCTGGTCCACCGGCGATTCCACCGGCGATTCTTGCGCCGTCGGGCCGGGCCTTCGTCCATTGGGCTCCTTGGGCTCCTTGCAAACGCAACAAACGGCGGGCAGCCCTTCCCGTACACGAGGTTCGTTGGCTGCAGGGCTAGCGAGGCAGCTGACTCTTCCGTGTGGATTCCATGCGTTCCACGGTAGCCCGCAGCGCGCACATGACGCCCTGTTAGGTCGCGTCGTTTGGCATTGCTGCAATCTCCAATCGCACCCTGGGCAAACTCATCTCGGCCAGCCCCGGCATGCAAAAGCACCAGTATCAGTGCAACGGCAATTGCATGAGCGGACAACAAAGTCCGTGTGAGAAATGGCCCCCCCGGGGCATATCACATCCGCGGCCCCAATCCGCACCACTCGAGCCCGTGTCCACGGTCGGATCCGATACACCCCAGGACTTGGGCCAAGACGCTTGTCAGAAGAACCGCATCGCGCCATCCAATAAAGCCCCGTCGGCCGGCCTGCACGAATCCCTGCGCTGTCTCACGCACACATGTCGCCCCCTCTGCCCCTCCGGCTCATATCCGGTGAGCCACAGCCTGCGGGCCCACGCGCGAGCAAGCCACCGCTCTGCGGCTGCAGCCCGCCGCAAGTACCCCTCCAACAGCCGCACTTGAGGCCGCGGACGCGCAACGCACTCGCCACAGTCGCTGCTAGGCGCACACCCGCCCGCCCGCTGTGGCGGAACATGCCGCGCGACTGCGATCGCTGTGGCTAGGTCCCTGTGGCTGGAGCGCGACTTTCAGCCATAGCTGGGCCCGAGCCACAGCTTGACGCAAGCCACAGGTGGCGAGTGAGGTGGCCTCGTCGCGGCGTCGCGAAGCTGCTGTCTTCGCATACGGATACGTGAGAGCAACGCCGCTCGCAACGCCACAGTGTTGGTTCGCACCCAGACCGTCCGTCGGTACCTCGTACGCATGGCAGTGAATCGAGACCCGTACAACCGTGCGCTTTGCCACTGACAAGCGCCCGTTCCCCAGACTCGGGCATTCGGGCAAATGCCTGCGAGTTCCATCGCCGCGCTCTGCCACTGCGACCGAGCGCACGTTACAGCGCATAATTCCAATCTCGTCTGAACCGCTCGTACCGCTCGTCGTCGAATAAGCAAAAAGAAGAAGAAAAGAGAATCGCGTCGGCGTTTCGAAACCGTCCAATTTCCTTTAATCAAACACCCATGTGCCGCGCGGTGCCAACTCCAACGCGCCCCCGGCTTCCCACGAGTCTTGCCCATCGACTGGCTCGACTTGCCCTCCTCTCAGCCGGGATCAGGCCCCTGCTGTGGCTCATTCATCTCAAGTCGCTCATGCACCGCCGGTAAAGCGCACTCACTAGCCACGCGTAGCCCTCCACAGTACTCCATACTCCGTAGACCTCTCGCAACCAAAGTAGGCAGGCAGAAAGGACTCATTTTAAACGGCCCGTGGGCTGGGCCCAATGAGCCACACCAGCACCGTCTGACGACGTGGACCATGGAGCAAACACCCGCCCTTGACCCATTACTTCACGAGGTACCTAGATATGCTGGCACGAACGAAGTCTGATTAATGATTTACGGGGCGGTGTCTGTGCCTACGCCGCGTTTATTCAAGAGGACGGACTTCTCCCTTGGTACCCAACTTACACCTTGCCTTGGCTGCACACCTTGTAATAAGGATATCGTAGGATTGTCCACTGAATATGACTGCTCCGTACTTGACAAAGCCTGTCGCAGAAATTCTCTCCAGTCGCTGAGGCTTTAAATCGCCCATTACTCTTGATTATTCAACATGGCCACCACCAACAGAGCCGTCGTATACGTCCGTAATTACCGTACCGTTGCCCTCATCCTGCGAGCAAGTCCCCCAGGGGTAGAATGGTGCTGAAAGTTGGTGTGTACAGGTAAAATGGCATGCAAGAGATTAAGAGCAACATCAGCCGCCATCCAACGAGGCCGAGTGCGTTGATAGCGAGCACAAGTAGCTATCGTCCAATTCTTCGCTTTTCCTTCGCCTGGAAAATTCCTCATTTCGAATAGATGGGGATCCGAGCAAAGACCATGTATTGTCATGGAATCTACCTAAGCCCGCCTTCATTTCCTAATTGTTGCATGGAAGTAGAAGTGAAAACGTGTAACAAAGATTCAAAATGGTATCTTTGAAAAAGAGAAATGTTCGCCCCAATACCCAACGCCGGCAATTTCGCTCCTCGCGCGCGTAGCAGTGGTGGCGAGACCCTGCACGTCGCCAGGCTGGACAAGGCTGAAGGTTGCCCAGCTGTGAGGGCCTTGAGGTTGGAATCGCGGAGCCCGTCGGCCGTAAATCGTGGCGTAGCAAAATTAGAACCTGAGTCGGAGAATGAGGCCGTTCTTCACATCCGGCTTCCCCGTGGCCTCGTCCTCTACCTCGTCGACAGACATTTCCCACTCGCGCTTCGCCACTGGCGACTGTGTCGTAACCTCTTCGATCTCGAGAAGCATGTCCTGTCCCTCTTTGAGCTCGCGCACCACATCATCGTCTACCTCGACTTCAAGGTCGCCTTGAATAACGTGAACCGTCCGTAAAATTGTAGACGAGTCCAGACCCCATTTGCTCGCCACACGAGCATTGAATTCCTCGAGCGTCCGCTTCGTGAGGTAGATCGCCCTGTGGTATGCAGGCTTCTCTGGCTCCGCCTTGGTCTGGTTAACGATATAAAAGCAGGCCACTGGCTTTTCGGCTCGTTCGGGAGGCGGTCGATATGATGCGTCCACGCCAAGCGCCTCTATCCATCCACTCAGAGTCCCAGCATCATCAGTCTTGACGACCCTGGAGAGAGGCTCGGAACTCCTGCGGCCAGCATCAATGGGTACTGTCGAGTCCACGTTCTGCCATACACCTGTGGATCCGATCGCAGACGCCTGCGACGCGAGGGACCGGGAGCTCGGGGAAGGTGAGGCCAGGGAGCCCGCAACGGAGCTCCGCGCGCTACGAGCTTGCCAGTTGGGACCGTCTCGCAGCCCGTCCGTCCTTCCAGGAGGCGACATGTCTCCAGGTAGTGAGACAGGATGGAGGTCCGGGTCGTCGAGGTCCTCGCCGCGCAGATACAGTACACTGACGGGTCGTGTGCTGGTGAACATGTCCTGAAGCGTCTGCAGCTTGAAGTGCAGGTCTTCTTCCATGGTCATGCGAGTGCTTCCACCTCCGGCTGAGCTTGCTGAAGACATTGACCACGTCCTCTTGTGCTTCACGACTTTCCCGGACCGCTGAGCGTCGGACCCCTTGGAGGCAACACTGTGCCTCTTCCGCTTGCCGAAATCCTTCATGCCGCTCTCGATCTGGGCGAGTTGTTGTTTCAGCTTGTCGATCGACTTCTTGACATGGGCAACGTCGTTGGACAGCTTTCGCTCCGCGCCGTGATCTCGGAAGAGCTTGACCTTGCAGAAGCAGATCTCGTGGGTCGTGTCGGCGGCAGGCTGCGACCCGTCTGAGGGGAAGGGTGTGGTTTTGGCGCATAGCCGTACCGGTATTCCTTTGACGCCTTTTGAGTGACTGAAATCTGTCGACAGGAAGTTGAACCTGACAGCGATGTTGACTTCGGGAGCACCGTTGATTCCCGGGGTCCATATGACCGAGAAGCCGTCGAATGACGAGGTTTCGAGCTCGACCCTTGTTCTCTTGTCGTCCCCCTCAGCAGGCTGACCGGCTTCGACAAACTCGACAGCTTGCAGCTTCCCTCCTCTTTGATGCGCTTCGTTCGTGCCCCTTCCTTCCTTCCATAAGCCCCAGCAGACCCCCGGCTTTTGTCTTTGCTCTTCATCCTCGAACGATACGCGCACGAACGTTCGGTACCTTGTCCCAGGTTGAACGGGAATCATCCCGCTTGTGTCTGCAACTGATAGTGTGTAAGCCTGTCCCTTGTTTAGATATGTCACCGGAATCTCGTCTGCGTGCTTGACCATGGCAGTTGGCGCGTTCAGAGTAGAGTGATATCGAAATTTCTCCGCTGAGGCTGGCAGTGGTTGGGCCATCGGCATTCCGGATATTTTTTGCGAGTGTAGTGTCGTCGCAATCGTCGGCATACGATCGTCTGAAGGGTCAGAGTCCATAGGAGAACCGTCCGTCTCCATCGTCTCGTAGCCCGTGTCTTGACGGACGAACGAAGAAGGGGCAAAACCCGGTTGAGGCGGTGGCACTTGGATGAATGGGTTGAAATGGTGAAACTGGTGAGGCTGAAGGGCTTGAAAGCCAGCCATGTCCATCTCGGTGGTGCCAGGATTAATGGCGTCACTGGAGTTCGGCATCGACAAAGGCGTTCCTAGACCGTGCCCCATCGCCAGGGTAGGGGTATGTAAGTCACCGGCCTGGGGATGGAAAAGTGTACCACCCCCTCCAGGTGTGGGGGTGTAATACCCAGGAGGCGCGTTGGCGAAGGAGCTGAAGGCGTATGAGTTTGGGTCAAGTAGGGACGGCGTGAATCTCCACGGTTCATGGGATGCACGCGGTGTCGGGTCTTGGTCGCGAAACGACTCATTATCGACATGTTGACTGAAGTAGATGACATTCAGTTAGCAGAAGCTCCGTGTGTAGCGGAGAATAGCCTGGTTTTTTCAAGTTGGGTGCTGAGCGTGCTCAAACCGGCCTGCGCGCACCACCCTCCTCACTTGGGCGAAACCAGTAACAGTGCCACGCGACGTACCTGTCTTCCTGAGACGGGGCGTTGATTGTGGGATTAGTTGCAGCGGTAGTCAGGGCCAGATTCGGAGGAGCGGCATCGGTGGTGGTGGTGACGACCGAAACCTCGGGAAACTGCTGGCGGAAATTTGCCAGCAAGTCATCGGCGGGTTTCCGCGCGCTGGTCCTGTAAATGGCGAGATGGGTCAGCGCACGCACGCCGCCTCGACGAGCGATGGGCAAGAAGGCAAGGGGACGCAACTAGGAGAGAAAAGACAACAATGTCCTGGCACCCTGTGTCGAGAATGGGGGCGAAGACTCGGCAACGAGCGACTTTGGTTTCTACTCACCTCTGGCGAAACATGGCGACTCAGGCGAAGAAGCCAAGGAAAGGACTGCTTCGGAATCGACTCTCAAACCCGGCCAGAATGTGATCTCCTGTCTGCCTTGGGAAGGAACCGCGAAGATGCTTCCGTTCTCACTACCGAGACGGCACTCAGGTGGCGCCCATCTGTGTCATGGAACAAACAGAGATGCTGCGGGATCGGTCGACGGGAGGAGTCGCGGGCGACAGTGATACGCAAGTGCGACGGCGCAGACGAAAGGAAACAGTCAAGCAGGGCAAGGAATGACGGGTGACGACAAAGGGGAAGCGAGAGGCAGAATCAGGGCAGCGCAAGTCGTGTAGGGCACCTATCTCGAGTGAGGTTGTTGAGGGTAGATGAGAGGCCAAAGCTTGGCGCTTGGAGACGAGGTCCTGAGTGGTTTGGACTGTGCGAGTGAGTGGGGGGCTGCCCGCGAGGCGCGGTAAGGTCGAAGTGAAGGACCAGGCGTGGTGGGTGCTGAAGTCGATTCGCGGGTTGCACTAGGCTGGGTTGGCTTGGCCCTGTGTCTCCGTGGCTCGGATCCTTGGGCCGATACGACGGGTGATGGACGGGCCCTGGACAAACGTTGACAGTCGAGACTGGGGATTTGCTGGTCCTTTTCACTGTGTGGCCTCCTGGCCGTGGAGTCTGGGGGGATGCAAGAGTTTACCCAAGGTACCTCGTCGAGGCGATGCTTCAACAGGCGGTCACGAGGAGGAGTTGTGAGCCTCAGATAAGAGCGATGAGTGACGGATATGTGCGTATGTACTCGTATGCGCGCGCGAGTTGCCTGCCAGAGCGTTGGGTGGAGCGGAAGCTTGGGAGTGGAGGACCTCGGCGGCTTATATCGTACAAGGTAAAGCAAGCAGGTCGGGCAGGTAAGGTACCTGTATGCACAGACCGACAAGCCACGCACAGTACGCAGGTACAAGCGCGCGTGTCGTCACTCGATTGTCAACGTCTGTTTGGACGGATGAAGAGGCGAGCGAGGGTGCGCGTTTGGGATGGGTAAGGGATGGCGTGGAAGTGTGCCCTCAGACGGCGCAGGCGTCTTGGGCCCATTGGATGTAATTATGAGGACAGTGAGTGGAGAGCAGCTCGATGGCCGGAAGGTGGTGCGAAGTACTCCTCACGCGGAGGTACTTGGTGCCTTGAGAACGCCGGGGGGGCGTGTCGATTGCGTTGATGGGCCCTCTTGCGCTGGGTCGGTGCCTGGGAGGTGCGGCAGCAACGCGCCCGGTGCTCTGCGGCTTTACGTGGAGGTACGTCTCGGTCCTCGCCGCAGCCTCTGCTGGCTTCTCCCCCGCGGGTAATGATGACCGCTCCCACGCCAGATACGGTAACCAAGACAGGTTACAACCAGCCGCGATCGCGACAAAGGAGCTCCGTGCCTCGGGCGCAGTCGCCATCAGGCCGAGCTGGCGTCGATGGCTGGGGTTGGCGAGGCGGCCGACGGACCAGCAGCTCCATGCGGGCATGGATATTGATGGAGCCCTACTCCGTACCCGCAGACGCTCTGGAACGAGACCCCTGTCGGGGCTAGGCCTTTCGTCCGGGGCTTCTCTGGCTGCCATGAGTAGCTTAATTGTTAGTGAAGGACAAAGACACCCGGTGCCCCAGAGTGACGGAGCGCTATGGGGACCCCCCGTCACGTTCGCCCCAGGCCCAGCCAACAACGGTACTATACCCTGCGGTACCCAGGGAAGCTCGTAGCGCCAGGACGTTGCCTC
The DNA here is from genome assembly GCA_024341135.1 of Tolypocladium album. Taxonomy (NCBI): domain Eukaryota; kingdom Fungi; phylum Ascomycota; class Sordariomycetes; order Hypocreales; family Ophiocordycipitaceae; genus Tolypocladium; species Tolypocladium album. The sequence goes on from JALHCF010000139.1 coordinate 14,100, forward strand.
GCAGCTCCGCTCCGTAACACTGGTGCTCGCACAGGCGCTGGTTGCGCGGCAAATCGCCGCTGCTGAGTGCGTCAACCTCACAGCGGTGAACTCGTCGACGTGCCACTGTGGCTGGTGCGCTCTCAGCCGGGGGATGGATGGGACCCAATTGGAAATTAGGTCGATGACAGCCACTTCACGTCTCGCACCTCCCCAGCGCGTCCGCGAGCCCATCGACCCGTCATCGGCGGTCGAGACCAGCCGTCACGGCGCTTTCCTAGACACGCTTCCAGGGCCATGGTTGAGGTTCGTCTTCTTTCAAAGTCGTCCCTTGTATCGTTTCGCCAAGACAGCGTTGCAAGTGCGACACGGAGCCTCTGGCTGGCCTTATTCATCAGCACGTTCGCGCCAAGGACGGAGAAACCAACAGCGCTGGCGCCACACAAAGAACCGCAGGGGGGGACGGGAGGGGCGTATCTGCGCTTGGCGAGCTGTGGACATGAGTACTCGTACTCGTATGTCGAGCTCAGCCTGTGCGAGCAGCCACTACCTTAATTACCTTGCCGACACGGCCCCGAGAATCACTGCCGCTCCCTCTTACTCGCACAGGCGGCAGTCTGCTGCAACTCGTAAGGGACCGTAATGTCGGTCACGCCCTGGACCTGCGCTGGTTCTGCCGCCATCTGCCGACACGAGCAGACCCATTGTCGGCGACGGCGCTCACAACTTGGCGCGATGATATGCTGTCGTGGCTGTGCATGCAGGATGCCTCGGTGCGTACGGACTACTCCGTACTCCGTAATACTCGTACCTTCCCACTGGAAATTCGCGGAATTCGGGCTGTGCCTTGCTGGGTTTGGCACGGGATGGCAGGTGCGGATGGCCTTGACTCTTCGGCGCCTTCTGCCCCTCCAGCCACGCCATCGCACAACCTCTAACACGCTATTGGAGCCTCGAACCAACCAATTTGCTCCGACGTCCTCTTCACCCGCAGCCAGCGATTCAGCAAATCTCTGCATTACGAGCATCTCCATCCCCGATGCTTTTTTTACATTGTGGCTTCGCGCGGGGCGATTTAACCTATCGTTTGTCGATCGTCACCCAATGAACGAAATCGTAGATCGGCAACCCATTCCCTCTGGACCGTGACTGACTGTCCTGCCGTCGGATACGAACGACGCTCTGGACGTCGTTTCTGCGGCTTTGCATCGTATGTGCATCTGTGGTATCATGTATGTGTAAGACCCTTCCGCACATCAAACCTGGCGGCGGTGACACGAGTTAAGACCCTCAGGCGGCATTATCATACGGAGTAATGCGGGTCGACAATACTACCAAGGGCACCGTTTGTCTCAATGCTACCACCGCTGCACCCGTAGCCGGCCTTGCAATGTTCTCTACAAGTCCCCATGCGCTGTTCGCCCGCCTTGGCTCGTCATACGAAAGACTCCTGCTCAGTGTATTGCCAGCGCATCTACTCCGTGCTACTCGTACGCTCCAGACACCGTTGAGAGAACCTTTCCAACAAGACGGACCAGCGACCACGAGAAAATGCCGTGCGAGTGGAGAAGTGAGCCGAAATGCGTGAGCTCTTGTTACGACTGTCAGATGATTTCCCGCTGCATGTTGCCGAATTCAGACAGACTGTGAATACGGGTCCCCCTGCGTGCGTGGAGTGGCAAGCTTCGGAGCAAGCCAAGAAGTCCGGAAAGAGGTCGCAATGGGGAACCGCTCGCTCGAGTCTACAACGCGGCCAGGAAGCCCACTTCTCGACAACCCCGTCTTTGCTTCCTACTCATCCTGGCGTTACAAACATGGGTTCGGCACCCGATTGCAGCTTCGCCTTTGTGTCCAGTCTGCCAATTCTGTCCTTGGGCCAATGATTGGTTTCTCGCGCGGTGGTGGAATGGAGTGCCCACTGCCGCGGCGGAGCACCGCTGTGGCTCAACACTGGGCCCCCTAATTAGCGTGAGGCGAATACGTGACGACGCCACATCAGATCAACACCGTAGCCCCCTTTCTGGGAAGTCCTTCTGCTCATCCACAACAGCCCATCCGATCGTCGAATGCTCGGTTCCTGTCCATCATCACCATGGTGCTGTCCAGACTGACTACCGGCAACAGATGGACAGTGTGGCTAGTGACGTGGCTCGCTGGCCTCTGAATCCCCCGCCCGCCCCTGGGCCGTGTCCGACGTTTCCGCCCCGTTTCTCACCCCTCCTCCTAGCAGGCATCCCTCTCCTCCTCTCCTCTCCACTCGCAACTGCCTTTCATTTTCAGGACAGAGACACGAACAACTGGGAGACCTTTGCTAGGAAGAGGTTGGCAGGCATGGGACACATCTTCACGTGCCGTGATGTTGCCACAGTCGAGCCACGGCCACATCCCCTTGTTCAGCGCAATCTCCGCACTCTGGCCGACCAAGTGTGCCGCGTACGGCCCCGTTTAGGAAGAGTCCGCCGTCATTTGTGGAACAGAAGCGGGCTGTGACCAGACCTTCGAAGTGCTGCTCGCATGTCCTACAAGTATGCCCTTCGATGGGAAAGTGTCCAACATTCAATGCGTCTGTTGAATCGCTTACTTGATACCCTACGCGACAGTGTGTCATGGGACGGGTCGGAGGAGGCAATGGGGAAGCCACTGCATACTTGACAACATTCCCGTGGGCTGACGGAGAGGTCGACTGGGTCGGATGTAGCGCATACATGTAGATCTGGAGAAGCATCCCACGTCAAGTGAGGCATCAAAGGTTGAGGATTACGAGTACTGACGTGATCATATGAGCAGCAGGAACCCGGTATACTGCGCCGTCAGCCTTCCGAGCAATTATGCGAAGCCAGAAATTGGCACCCCAACGCCGTCCTCATCGAAGAGATCGGGATTCTGCCTCAGCGCTGAGGCCTTGTAAATTTCTTCCTGCGTCCGCTTCTGGACCATTCAAAGACTCTCGGGGCGAGCATAATCCAAACGGGAAAATGCCCTGGGTACGGGTTGCCGCTTTCGCAGGCTGCGACTTTCCTGATCGGTGTGCCCAGGGCCAGAGACGCGACGTTGGCCTCAAGGTACAGTCGTATTCGCCATATGCCCGTGGCCCTCGATGAGAAAGTCGCGGCTCGGCAGCACGCTTCGGGAGGGATGAAACATCAACCCCGGCAGCTCATAAGCCTAGTCTGACCCGAGGCTCGTCTTCGCTCCTGAGATTTGCGATTCAGACCATCCTCGTACGGGCTCTGGGCAGAATGCTTGTGGGATCTGATGAACCGGACGAAGGGTCCGGCGCAGAGCCGCAAGGCCGCTGGCGCAAAGCCACAGCTGCCGCTGGACACTTGGACTCCTGCAATTTGGAGCCACTTCCCGGCCATTCGGTGTTCGAGTTACGAGAACTCCGTAGTGCCCCCGTCGACCCCAAGGTCGAACCGGAGCGAAGGTCACACGGCGACCAGCTCCCGCGTGGCCCACAACATGCGCCGCGCAGGTCACAGCCACACAACGTGGCCCCACATGCGTGCCTGTACAAATCACACGCCAGCTCAACAGCGTGGCCGCCGGAGGTATGCTCCGGTTGACTGGGGCCATCCCCACGTCGCGGTCAGAGAGACTGGGGTCGGCGGAAGGTATCGGTACGTACCAGGACAACTTGACTCCCCACAGTCTTCTTTTGACAGCTTGGGCAAGGGAGGTGGTCGTCAACGTTGTACAAGTAAGCCGGTGGTGGGTAGACGTTCTGGAAAAATTCTGACCTGTGAATCGGGAATCATGGTGCGTCCGCCTCTCGCGCCAAATCGCCAGCAGAGCTTTCGATGCGGCGACGTGGCCCCCTTACGCTTGCGCGTCGATGCAACCAGGTGGAAAGGGTCTGGCCGTGGCTGACCGAGCACGCACATAGAGGACCTACGACTACTCGCCGGAGCTCATGAGGCATATTCTTCCGGTTGCGGCTGATGGCCATATATCCCCACCGGCGCAGTGATTGCAGGGTCATCAGGATACCTTGCACTTTGTCCCGGCAGCGGGAATGCGCACCAAGTTGAATGACACATCAAGATGAAGCCTCCCAGCGAAGGGGCCGTCGGTACCACGATAGGATTTCGGAGCCCGACCGCTTTCGTTGAGATCCCGGATCTGGCAGCGGGAGACGTACTGAGTAGCATGCGTTCCACGGAGTAATCCTTGCTGATATTGTCTCGCGGCAAATCTTCAAGGGAAATGCAGCTTCCTGGTGGCGGTGAGAGGCCATGCCATTGAGCCAGGCGGCAAAAGCAACGACGGAGACCTGAAATAAGCAGCGCGTGGAAAGGCTGCGAATGCCAGCGGACTCCGGCGGAGCTCCGTCAGCCGTCAGCCGTCGCTGCATCACAAGTCCGCTGTTCGAACCCTGATCAGGCCCCCTGCGGTCGGGCAATTGCCCCTTCGACAACGGGCTGAAACCCGTCGCGGACGCCTGACGGCCCGGGCCCATGCCGATGAGAGCTTTGACGAGGCAGATGGAGGGGGCTGTTGTACGAATCCGACGTGCAACACGGTGGCATCGAACAAATGTCGAGCGGCAGGCAACCACGGCTCCCAAATGGGATGCTTTTTGGCCAGACAGGGAGAAAGCCCTAATGTAGCAGCGCAGGTCAAAGGGTCGTTCGGAGCCTCGGTCCGACCAGGAGGGCTGCCATGGGCTCTGTGGGCTGTTGCGGCTGCAAGCGTTGTTTGAACTTTTGAAGGTTATGTCGGTGCCAGGCAACCCATGCTCGGGCGCAATGGCATTCTTTGGCAACAGTGTCACATACGAGTGCATCGCTTTATCGTAAGATTCATCTGTCCGCTCGCTCTGCAGGGCTCCTTTCAACCAAGGGAAGTCGATGAGAGATTTGAGCTCTGGACTCTTCCTCATCCTTCTCACCACGGCTGTCATCCATCCGCTCTGACACCCGTGAAACACGGCTGCAGGCGGAAGCATGTACCCTTGCTCAGCCAAGAGCACAAACGCCTTACAGTAAGTCGAATCCCAATTTTTAAGGCAGCTATCCCTATCCAGTCATTGTCCCTGTAACCGCAGACGAACGAGTATTCTCTTGTGCCTGCCAGGAGGTTTGGAAGGGCACATGAATGGGGTTATCAGCAGGCCATGGATGACAACATGAAGCGGTCGAGACTGCTTTGGATTTCTATTACGTACGCTCGAGGTCTGCGTTGAAAATCATCCTTGGCCTAGTCGAGCCAAAGTACAAGCTGCTCGTTTGCGACGCCTGCAACGGCTTGATCAATGGCAAGACATCTAACCCAGCCCAATTTCAGGTGAGCCATGTGGTGCCCCTTCTCGTCTGGGTTCGAATATCTATGCCATTGCGGATAGATTAGGGGAAATGCGGGCCAGCAGAGAATGCACTCTTAATCGGCCAGTCACCCTTCGCTGTCCTCCATGCTACAAACACTCTGATGCTTCTTCGCTCGGCCAGCAAATAATTACGAGATAGCCCGTGGGTTCATAAAAGAGATAAGGGTTCTCAAGACGTATGTTAGCTCGCCATTCCACCGGACCAGCTAGCCAACATGGTCAGTGAGGCTCTGCCAACGCTCGTTGTGCGACAAAGACACCAAGTTTCGTCTCGGAAGCCACGCTCTGGTTGTCCAGAAGCGTTCCGAAACGGCTGGCCGTGGATCAACGATCAAGAGGCTGAAATGTTCTTGGAACGTCGTTTCCCGTTGTGAAGTGCCTCCGGTCGAATTGGACGTGTACAGAGGATCTGGTATGCTCTCTCGCCGTATGGCGAACCGAGAACGCCGAGCGCACGCCCAATGCTCCCGGTTCGCATTATACATTTCGCGCCTTGATGGTTATCCGAATACTGGCACACCACGGCCAGCGGTTTTTATTAGCGTTCTACTTTATTCTGTGGCAAAAGGTATCGACACACAAATCTCGGACTCCTTGAAGAAGCAGGGCGGCGTATCGCGCCACTAAGCCGGCTCTTGAAGCGTCCACGTACAAGATCACGAAATCTCATGATGGTGGTCAGAATGGATCAGCAACTGCGGTACTCGCGATCTTTGCAGCTTCAGTACTACAAATTCAGGAGCTCATTGGCGCCAGCGCGACACGGATGTCGTCTTCTGTCGATGGTACAGATCGATGCAGCCGATGGCTGAGACATGTAAAGTTTGAAGACCTGGACCGCAGAACTGTGATTACAAGCCAAGCCGACATGACACGATGTTCAACAGTGACATGGTCTCTTCTCAAATCTGGGTTATTCGTAGGGTATGCGGTTGTTTGCTTGCGGTAGTCAAAAACAGGCTTGTGAAAGTAAGTTTTATTGCCACCGCCCATACATTGCTTCGAATACGTCAAGCGCAACCTGGCGCCCATGAAAGGAACTGGTGCGGCTGGCTCAGCTTTCTTCGTGAATGGTTCTTTCAGATTCCATGTCTCCAACATTCTCCATGGACAAAGCACTCACCTCCAGGTGCCAATTTCCCGGTTACATCTGGACGCGGTTCTACAACTACCACATATCATTCCCTTCAACTCAAATAATTGACTATGCAGCACTTATAAGGGTTGCTCTACCTTCAAATCTCGCCAGTCACAGCCACCTGGAAGGTACAGTTGGCTCCACCGACGTGAACTTATGACCATAGGTGTGTGTCAAGGACATGTCAGTCCTGTCCTTCGAGGGGGCAGTACCGTTAAAGACGCCGCTGAAACATTAGCTGTGTAAGTCAAGTCCCTGGCGAGGCTAACAGAGGGATCCGGGTGACGCACCTCGTGGTGCCGCTTTTTCCGCTCTGGAGAACCTCAGCGGCGGATACAGCTCATGCATCATAACCCTGTTGTTGAGTCCCCTGGAAACCATCCGCTAATATGAGTTATCCGACAAAATTGAGAATATCCCACGCTTGCAAGTGGCGATGGGGATGCCACGCCCGCCGGCAACTCGGTCGACGACAATTGCAGTTTCAGTGCATGAAGTTGACGATGAAATAGCTCGATTCACAACTTGCGATTGTGATATCCCCGAGCAAGGCGGGAGCTCACATACTTACAGCTTCCTCCACCGCCCGCGAGACCTCAATGGAGGATAGGACATCTGGTCCAAGCAAGCTGCATCAGTGCCACCACCAACTTGCGCAAATCTTCGTCGCCACGCCGCTATGACGGGAATCCTGACCAACGAAATGCCAAGTGCGATGTCCGAGGCAACATTCTTGTCGGCCTCGCGGTAGCGAGACCTGGCCGCTGTATTGGAGAGAGTCGCTAAGGTGAAAGCAGGCCTTGGAAGCAGATGTCACGGCACTCTCTGTGGGCAAAAACAACATCTCCATTGTCGGTCCGTGCGACCGTTTCCTTCTAAATCACAGTTAACAAAGTAGTGTAGCCGCTACGAGGCCAACATGGGCTTTCGAAAAGGACACTCAAGACATTCCCTGACGTCGAAAGAGGTGTCTAGAAAGCACCGCCTCTTCGCAGCTTCTTCGCGGATCACAGCCCCTCATGGCGTGCTTTGGATGAAGATGCGCTTTATATTGCTCGCGTAGCGCTGAATGACCCCGGAAGTTGCACTTCATGAGTTGAAAACCGCTGTTTTGTCTCCAATGGCAAGTCACGAAGTCGAGAAGTCGGCGCCGAGGAGAAGAGGATGTGGACCCGTCACTTTGCTTACGAGCGACGGAATTCGCACCGAGTGTCGGAATTCGGACCAAGCCGCGCTCGAAAACGATATGGCGGAGATTCTTTCTGCGTTAGGACCGCATATATCCTATGTGCGTCAATGCGCATTCTGGATGTCACGAGCCTCGTGGGTCGTCAGCTGGCGTTCTTCCCTGGCACGCATAACACTGCCAAGCAAAGCTGCAAGGATGCTCGATGCTTGGCCGCAAACTCTCTAGGACAATCCTTTATTCGAAGCGCTTGCGATGCCTCGCAACCCTTGGCGCGGCTTCTGCCGGTTGCGTACCTCGTCGTCGAGGATAGCGGCCATGGAGGGACACGACCGTAGCACACCGGTTCCGGACTCCGATAGCGGGGCGTCAAGCCTGCACCGGCTCCGGCCCCACTCGGAGCCGATGCAGGCCCTTACTTGGCCGGACCCACCTGCAAAAATATCCGCGGAGTCTCCGAAGCGGTTTTTCTGCATCCATCCTGGGGCGATTCTCTCCACGACTTGTTGCGATGCGATGCGATCCTACGTGAACCTTCAGGCGAGGCTTCGAGCAACATCAGCTCTCAGGAAACCGCATTCCGGGCTTTGAAAAGATACGAATTTAGAACAACGGCGATAAGCCCTCTGTTATCCATGGTCCACCGCAGGCCTCGGCCCAGCGCCGTCCGACCCACTTGGCGCCCAAAAATGGAGCAAATGAATCGAACAAAGGGCGTTTGTTGTCTCTGCCGCCGCGCATACGATGTGGCGATCGTTCCACCGGAAGCGCAAGCATGACCAATTCGTAGAGTCGGCACCTGGCAACCAAGGCGACGGCTCAGATCAAACGGCGACTCATATTTAGAGTGAACGGAACCCCAGAGAGAACGCGCGGCCTGCAGAGCCCTCCCCGGGCGGGTTGGCGATTTCCCATCTCGAGGCCGAGTCGTGGACCGCGGGCGTGGCGCATCTTGGGTCAATGAGCAAGCGCGGCTTTGGTTCCGTCCCTCGGGGCCTCCCCACTCGGCCTATGGCCGTTTCAACCCGTCGCCGGTTACGGGGATGGGGCTCGAGATTTTGGAAGCTGGTAGGGTGGGATGACAAGGGGCTTGACGAGTGATCGGCTCCCGCGCCCTTCGCTGCGGTCTACTCGTATGTAGTCGAACGGAGACCGGTTCTCGCAGTCGTGCGCTGAACACGCCTCCTTCATCGTTGGGCCAAATGATGCCAGATTTGTGCCGCCGCGGTGGCAGACCGAGCGTCCATTTCGTACAAGAATAAGAAGACCCTCTCGACCCATCCTGTAAACCGCCGTGAAGCCAGCCATCAGCCATGGCAGAGGACCCAGAGAAGGCCCCGGCGCCGCCAACGAGCCCCGGCGGTGAGACGACTTGCTCCCGCTCCTCCGGCGAGGAATTCCCCCAATTCGAGGCTATCAAGAGGACGAGGACGAACCGCAGCCAGCGCTCTGCCGAGACGGAGCGGCTCGACGCCGAGGATGCGTACGAGACGCTCGAGCATGCCGTGACGGCGGACATGCAGACCGAGGAGGAGCGCATGGCGCGAGAGCCCATCTCGTACACCAAGACCGGCACCAGCATCGCCAGTGTCGCGTCGCGCCCGCCGGAGTACGAGGTCATCTTCGAAGACAGGGACCCGGAGAACCCAAAGCACTGGCCGCTGTGGTACCGCTGCTGGAGCATCTTCGTCGTGTCGTTCGCGACGTGGGTCGCGACCATGTACAGCACCAGCTACACCTCGTCCGCGCCGGGGCTGATTGCGGAGTTTGGATCATCGACGACCATCGTGACGCTGGGGATGACAACGTACCTCCTTGGGCTGGCTGCGGGTAGCTTGGTCGTGGCGCCGATGAGCGAGCTCTACGGGCGCCGGATCGTCTACCTCGTATGCCTGAGTGGATGGGCACTTCTCATCATCCCCTGTGGTCTCGCCCACTCATTGACTACCATCATCGTCGTGCGCTTCTTTGGGTGCGTTGAGCCCCCTCTCGCCATGGCGAGTCTATCCCGTTGCCGCTCTATCCTAGCTGACCAGATTTGCAGTGCCTTCTTTGGTGCCGTCATGATCTCCAACGCGCCCGGCAGCGTGGTGGACGTTTCCAACCCGGACTACCTTGCCAGGAGCATGTCGCTCTTCGGAGTCGCGCCGCTCAACGGCCCCGTGACCGGGCCCATCCTTGGCGGCTTCGTGTACCAGTCCCTCGGCTGGAGGTGGGCAAATTGGATCGTCATGATGATGGGCGGCCTGACGCTCGTCCTGATGTTGACGGTCAAGGAGACGTACGCCCCCGCCGTGTTGAAGGCCAAGGCTGCACGGCTCCGAAAGCAGACGGGCGATCCCAGGTACTGGTGCCAGTACGATCAGAGAGTGACGACATTGCAGCTGCTCAAGATCAATCTGAGCCGCCCCTTTATCCTCTTCGCCACGGAACCAATACTGTGGTTCATGAACATCTGGTTGGTAGCCCCCGTTCCTACCCGACCTTTGGGCGCACGCACTGACAGCTTGGCAAGGATGTCCATCGTTTACGGTATTCTATACCTGTGCTTCGTGGCATACCCCATCGTCTTTTCTGAACATAGAGGCTGGTCGCCCGGGATGAGCGGCCTCGCGTTTCTAGGCATTGGTATCGGCACGCTGGTTGCAATATTCGTGGAGCCTCTCCTCCGACGCCTGATCAACTCGCAGCCCCGTGATCCCGAGACGGGCAAGGTGCTGCCTGAGTCCCAGGCGCTCGTCATGGGCATCGGCGCAGTTTCCTTGGCCGTCGGCCAGCTCGGCTTCTCGTGGACGTGCCTGCCGACGACGATCCACTGGGCGGCGCCAATCGCCTTCGGCATCCCGTTCGGCTGCGGAAACACGCTCAGCTTCATCTACGGGTCCAACTACCTCGCCGGTGCGTACGGCATCTACGCCGCCAGCGCCCTCGCGGGCAACGCCGTCATCAGGAGCGTGTTCGGCGGCACGCTGCCCCTGGCCGGACCCACGATGTACGCGAATCTGACGCCGCAATGGGCGGGCACGCTGCTCGGCCTGCTCGAGGTAATTACCATCCCGATTCCTTTCGTCTTCTGGAGGTACGGTGGTAAGATTCGCGCCAAGAGCAGGGTCATTCGACAGCTCCGCGAAGACCAGGAGAGGATGGAGGCCAAGAGGGCCAAGAACAAGGAGAGGATGGAAAGGAACAGGGCCAGGATGGAACGCCGCCGGCAATTGGAGGAGAGCGACGGTTCCGGAGATGACACATCACAAGTTTTATGCGACCAGGATGAAGGCGAGAAGAGGAGTGTCAGGACATCAGTCAATTTAACGTCGGGGTAGAAACGGCAGCACTTAACTTAGGGGCAATTATTGATATATTTTACGCTTTGATAAAGTACGCACCAGCAGCGTTCGTCTTCACTTTGACCTCCCACAGCTCATCATTGAAAACTATTGTCAGATAGATAAAGAAAATTGAAAAGATTCATCGGCCATTTCTATTCACGACATAGAACTATAATGGAGACACTGATGGAAAGTACAATTGTCAAAAAGTTGACAGAGCCAAGGTGGTGTAGGGTAGCCGCTGGCGTTCGGCGCAACAAAGTTGTGGGAAGCTCCAGCGTCCTTCGCTTACCTGCCCCCCAAAAAAAAGAAAAAAAAATTTGAACGGTGTGGTCATCACCGGAAAAGGCAAAAAAAAGTTCTCAAATCGTATTTTATAGGAACAGCCCGATGCGGGGGTCGAACCCGCAACCTTGAGATTTCGTGTACTCGTAAGAGTCTCACGCTCTACCGATTGAGCTAACCGGGCACCGAATCCTCAGTGCGATTGTTGAAGAACGTCTGCACTATTTTCTCTTATACAGCACTGGAGAGCCGCGAAGGTGGGGGGATAGTCGGTGGGCCTCATGCTGCTCTGGCCGACGCTTGGTCCACTCCACACTTTTTCAATGCTTTACATACTGCTCTCTGGTGACGGAGAGATTACGGAAGACTGTTGAAAACCCAAGCAACGCGCGGGTTGAGGATTGGGATATGAGTGAAAGGCATTTACAGCAGGGAGACCTGACACTGGCTGTGCCCCTGTGGTTGTGTTTGTTATCGCGTCACTCGCGAGTCATTATCACAGGTCTGGAAGAGTTACCTGACTAGCGTGTCCCTTCCCTCTGCTATTCCCTGCTCAACCGCTCCAACTGTACTCCAAAGATATAGGTCTACTCGTGATGTCTAAAAATGTTGACTGTGTGTCCGCACACGCGCATGCCGCCGTCCGCATTACACCGTAGGAAGTGCGACTGCCTGCGGTCTCACACCTCCTTTTTGTGCAAGCCAAGCGTAAACAGGGCTCGTCTTCCTGGGCGTCTACGTCCTCGGCATCATCGTGCTGGCCTCGTGCAACGGCCCGGATGGCTACGCCGCCGGCTACGTGCTCTACTGGATCGGCTACGACGCCATCTACATGATCTTCCAAATGTTCATGGCCGACACGTCCGGGCTGCGCAACCGCGCGTTTGCGTTCGCCTTCGCCTCGACGCCCTTCATCTGCACGGCTTTCACGGGCCCGCTCGCTGCCAAGGCCTTCCAGGCGAATAGCATCTGGCGCTGGGCGATTGGCTCGTTCGCGATTATCCAGCCCTTTGTCTTGGTGCCGCTGGCCGTGGTCTTCAAGTTCCATCAGAGGAAGGCGGAGCGCCAGGGCGTCTTCACGCGCCAAGCGAGCGGGGGAGTCACTGCGTGGCCGCATGGCACTCAACCGTTTAGCCCAGGTCATGGTCCCATTCAAGGTCATCGTCCGTCCCAGAGGTCTGGGCAGCCACTACTCTGGCCGCCTGACAATTCTATCGCACCGCGGGTCTTTAGACGACGTGCACGCAAGCATCCACCACGGCGCCGAAGTGTCGCACGCGAAGAGCTTACAGCAGCCTGCGCAAGCCCAACGTCTGGTCAACGCAGGTGCTGGCGCGGCTTCTTCTCCGTTCGTAAGATTCAAGCCCGGGCATTCCCGCCGATTCACTCTATCTCGACCGACGGTGTGGCCTTGTTCAGGGAACAGGGTTCGCTGCCCGAAGCGCAGCTCCTGTCGCATGCCAAGCAGGCGTCTGACTCTTCAATGACTCGGATACATCAGTAGCAAGTGGGAGAGAAGGCGAGAGACTCCTGCAACCACCTTCCACAGCTGCATATTTGTGCATCATTCGTTCGATATGTACCGGAGAGCACTTCGGCAAATAGGATGTCCACAGCGTGCTGCGCTTCTCGTCAGCCCTGACTGTCGTACCAGATCTGGGAAGCGAGTTTAGGGCCTTTGGGGAGTCTGGTGGAGGTGCTAGGGGTAGCTTATCGTCGTCATATTATGGACGCGTTACGTACCAGGCTATAAGTTATACTAATATCCCAAAGCCTCTAAGTTATTCTCGAGCTCTCTCTGCTCACCGTCTTTCATTTTTTGCAGCTTCTCTGGCCCCCCCGCGTAACATCGCTTTGAAAAGAAAACAGGCGGGCTGACGCCGTTAATGATCCAGTAGCGGGTCGAAATTTCGTCCATCGCCGGTATATCCCGGGGGCGCTCTACGCCTATTTTAGCAAACTCCTCGTCTACCATAAGTGTGACCTTCCAGTCTACTAAAGTTTTCGGCCGGTCGACCAGTTGTGCGTAGTCGACTCCGTGAATAAGGAACTTTCTCAAAAGCATCAGATCCTCGTTATCCTTGACGATCGGGTTAACGAGAAAACCTAATCTAGAGAAAGAGTACATATACTCGTCGGCTCGAGAACCAATATGGCCAAAGTCGTAGTCTACTAGGCCTGTAATGCGATTTGTTTTGGGGTCAAAAAGCATATTATGAACGTCTGTAAGACGATATCTATTAGCATATATAGAGTGGATACCTTAGTAGTGATTAAGTCCTTACCAAAATCTGCGTGGACAAGCGTTGGCCGAAGCTCCTGTTCCCACTCACATATGCCTGTGAATTTCTCCTTTGCAAGCTTTTCGATCCGCCCCGGAAGATTCGTGCCTTTCCAACCTCGGACAACGTCACACTTCTCGGATAGTACACGTTGGGTTTGAAGATATTCGGCATACAAAGCCGAGTGCGTCTCAGAGGGACCCCCTCCCGGAATGACTGTTGGACCCGTGACGATGCTTCCATCCACAGCGAAGCCCAGGCCACCATAGCCCTTGATCGAGCTCGGTAGGGGAAATTGCTGGATGTGCTTGAATATCTGAGCGATTTGCGCTATGACGGTTCGTTTCGCCTCATCGTTGAGAGCATTGAACTTATCTCCGAGGCGTTCGCCGGGTAAGTGCTCGCACAGCGTCCATCCTCTCCCTGTCTCGCCAGACGCCCAGCCATACAACAGAGGCACAAGCGATGACTTGAGGGGCGCCAAAGCTTCCCTTGTCAATATCATCATAGCGACTTCATTTTGAACACGAAGGTTCTCATTCATCCCAGACGCCGGGTTTGATAGTCGAATGACGAGCTGAGTCGTGGTATCCGGCAACGGGGATACGCCATGCTTGGCTATGGCCTTGGGCTGCTGACTATGCGAGCCATTTGCAGGAGTAAGTGTGAGACGATAGACAAACGAGTTCCCACCAATCAAACGGTCTATTCTTGCCACCTGTCAAATTTCTTAGCTTCAAGCATCAGTTAGGTCGTGATAACCCGAGGACCTACATCTCGACCGAATTGGCGGCGGACAATGTCATGGATATACTGAACCCGGTCTTGAGCATCGATGCCCTCCGAGTTCAGATTACCAGCATCAGTAGAGATGGCCATGGTGGTGCTTTTTGGCTAATATTGACCGAAATCTTGAAGAACAAGGTGAGTAGGTAAGGAAGAAGAATCGGTTGTAATGGCTGAGGCTCAGAGGCATATTTATACTCGATAAAATATGCAGTAGGAGGTCTAGCTTCTCGCACAAGGTAGGATTCCGAACTGTTATGATGAAATGTAAATCTTGAAAGGACAACCAGGTGGAGCTCGCACTATGAAATCTGTGCCTTGTCCCGCACGGGACAATGGTCAAAACAAGGGGCCAACCAACAATGGATGGATGAGGCCCATGGATCGCGGATGGCCCGCAATAAGACAATGATCCAATAAGAGCAAGGAACTTTGAGCCGCCATATCAATGCAGGTAGGCATGCCGCGGATCACTCTTTCCTCTGTTTTTGGCTGACGGGTGGCCTCTCTTCCTAAGACTACTATACTCCGTATGTTGGCTTCATGCTGCATATGAATGGAAGCGATTGGGCAAGGGGCGGTCGGGTTGATGCCTCGGAGCGGGGCCGACACACCATCGCGATGTACTTCTCTGCTGTATCATTCGGGGTGGAGCGAGTTTGGGATGTTGGACAACTACCTACTCCGTACTTGTACAGAACATGCAACAAAAGTACCAACAGAGGCAACAAAAGTACCAACAGAGGCAACAAAAGTACCAACAGCATATGCAGCAAAAGTACCAACAGCATAGCCAACAAAAGTACCAACAGCATAGCCAACAAGAGTACCAACAGCATAGCCAACAAGAGTACCAACAGCACATGCAATCCACTGCCAATTGCGCATGTGGCGTGCGTCCCGCTGAGGTACCTTGCGAACGGGACTGACACATTTCGGCTCTAGATTTTGCGCTCTGATCCTGTGCTATAGATTTGCGCTCTAGGTTTTGTGCACTAGAACTTTATGCTTTGCCTCATTGTCTACATTGCGTAGACGGACTTATAGACTGCGACTTTACCCATGTCGACATTATCATTTCCTTGTGCGAAAGATTGCTTCATTGATTTGCTGCTCTTTGGAGACGGAGAGATTGCGGAAGACTGTTGAAAAACAAAGGAGCGCGCGGGTTGAAGATTGTGATCCCAGTGAAAGGCGTTTACAGCTGGGAGACGCGGGCTGCACCTGTGGTGGTGTATGTATCGCGAGCCTCGTCATTATCGCAAGTATCCTTCAGACATCGGGCGGTAAGCAAAGCGAACGAACGCAGGACGCCTCGTCATGAGTGTATGTACGACTAGCTTTCCAGGAGCATACAACGTAGGCTTGTTTGAAACACTTCAACATGCCGGCAGTTGCAGCCTCCCCGACGTGCCAATCGGGTTCATTGACGACCTCGCTGCAGGATGCTGCGCCACATGTCTCACCTAAAATTCTCCCAAGTCAGTCCCTGCTCGTATTGCTACCTGGTGTGAGAAGCGCGACGTGAGCGCGGTGGCAGCCGCCAGAGTTGATGCTGTCCCGAGGGTCCAATTAGAACCCGAGACGAGTTGTATCCGCCCAGCTGAAATAGACTTGAAACACAATGAGATCGCAGAGTTTATCATACACCTCCACCTCAGAATAGGTGGGGTACTTTGCAATTGCGTTATGACATGATAACTGTGTTGCGCCTATGTCATGGTAGGATTTACCTTGACACAGATTCCCTGGACCGATGTCGATTGATTACAAGCCAGTTTGTAGTCCATGAAGAATCATATATACATTATGCACTAAAGGCGTAATTATATACCATGGTTCTACACGCCAGCGCTCTTATAACTAGTGTTGATTTGTGCTCCTCTCCTATAGGAATGCCGGTGATTAAAACTGTCCCTGAAAATCAGCCAGAAACGGTTTCAGCCAAATAAAAATGGAGTATCAAACATCAAGTTATCTTTCATGCGGCCCAATCCGAGAATTTTTCAGGCCCTGGAACAAATTTTAATATTACGAGGGCTGCTGACCGAGCAAAAATTGAAGTGCATGGTCCGAACCACCTCTATTTTCCCATTCCTACACCCGCCATTGTCGACGGCAAACGTTCAAAACTGGCAAGATTAGCCTCTTTTTCAAACTTCCGTGCGTCAGAAACCTACGTTATAAGCGTAAACGGCGGCAAGAGAAGAATATTTGAACGATTCATCAATGAGAAGGCAACGGAGGACTGCGAGTTTTCTTTAGAATTCTCTGAATGGGTTCCCTTGTGCGTTGTTCTTGGAGTGGGAGGTCCCGATCCCTTCCTTTCTATCGACAACATTGGAGTAGCTGTAAATTTTTATTAGGCATGGCGACCAATCCACTAATCATGGTGTTGTCGTACGCCCTGCTAAATCTAGTGGTCCAGTCATAATATTGTTATTTACAGTTTGGATTTTCAAGATCGATAATATGTATTTACATGCTTGACCGTTCTGATCTTTACCAACCGCTGCGTCAATGCATATGCAGATCATTCTAAGTTTCCTAAGGGGTACGATGCGACTGCAGATGAAGCAGTTAGCTTACGTACGCCAAAAATGTGTATTATACCCTGTCCTTCCACGCTCAAGTTCATGATTGACCAGCGGGAGAAGAGCTGGCGCGATGGGACGCTGGAACTCGCCGAGGGAGACGGGCCTTCAAGCCAACACTGATGTTCGTGCCCGTAGCCACGCCGGAACAGGCTTTCAACGAGCTCACCACCGCATGGCACGGCGTACTGGAGGTCTTCTCGCTATACCAGACCCGGGACAACTGCACGAACCCCACCCGGCAGGCGAGGACCCTCAGTAACACCAAGGAGCTCCAGGAGAAGGTGACCTCCTGGGCCGAGGCGCACGACGACCCTGCGGTAAGTGAGCCCACTAACCCGACACCGCGACGCTGGGGCTAACGGTGAATGCAGACTGGACGGGTCCTCGTCCTAACCTCCTACACGACCGGCGTCGCGCGGTCGGAGCCGAGCGCAGCGCAGGCCCTGACGGCGGGCCAGATTGAGGCACTCCCCCGCGCCGCCACCCAGGCGGAAGAGCCGAACGAGGGCTCTGACGACGAGGGAGATAAGATAATCGTGCAGAGACTGGCCGCCGGCTTCGTCAAGGAGCGCCCGAAGATCATCAAGGGCGACATGTCGCGCGGACGAGTGCCACCACCTGAAGATAGAGACGACCTCTTGCAACAAGCTGTTCAAGCAGCTACAGTGGTACGCAATCCTGTTCGTATCCGCGACTATCATGTCGAACCACATACGGGACATATCCGGGTACCCCCACCTGATCTGGGACGACGCCTGGCCGTTCACGTTCAGCCCCATCGACCCGACGCCACCGGACCAGTTCTACGACACGGACGGCTGGGAGATCCTCCGCGGTTCCGGGGCCTACCGGGACATCACCTAGGACCGCCTGCTCAGCGCCGGGCCAGGGCGCCCTGGCCGCCCGGACGGCGACCTCGGCCAGCGAGATCCGAGATATGCATCCGTGCCACGCGATAGCGCCCGTAACGCGGCACCGTAGTAAAGTGGTTCGGCGTGCATATCAACTGCCCAAGCTAATTTTTGTTCATGACCGTCCTCCAAGCCGCACCCCGTACCATTTCCTGAGCCCAGAGTGGCAACGCTCTAATAAACGTTAGAGGTGCTAAACTGTCCGGCAAATAACTTTGCCCTCCAGTACACTCGATCACGTGTTGCACAACTTTCCTCGCAACCCTCTCCGGCTCCATGGCGCTTTGCGAGATCTTTGGCCCCCATTTGTCAATAATGGGGGTTCTTGTCCAGCCAGGGCAGACCAAAGTGTTCAAGACGCCATCCACCTTGTGAATATGTTTCAGTTCTGCCACGAGGCACTCATGAAAGGCCAGTATTCCGCTCTTAGTTGCAGCGTAGTCGCCCTGCAGTGGCATCGCCCCAAATGCTGCCATTGATGCCACGGCAATGACGTGGCCCTTGTTGGCGGAGATCATCGCAGGCAGAAATGACTGGCACGTTGTCCAATGGGCCATGACGTTGACTTGGAAGGTTTGCTCGAGTTCTCCGTGTGAAAGTTCCATGATTGATTTCCGGTGACTGACCCCAGCGTTGTTAATGAGCACAGAAGGATCTCCGAGATTGTTGCGGATGCTTTGCGCGGCCTCTTTGACACTGCTTGGGGAAGTGACGTCGCAGTAAAAGTAGTTGATGTTTGGGTCATCAGCTATGTCTGCTGATGGAGCCTGTAGGTCGAGCACTGCAACCTTGATGCCCTTTGCTGACAACAACTTGGCGATGGATTCACCGATACCACCGCAACCGCCAGTGATGACAACGATCTCGTCAGGAAATTGCCATCGTGAGGACATCGAGCGGACCCAGTTCCTATTAGAATAACTGTCAAGCGTATTGCTTGCTGCGCGCGTGATTCCCACAAGAAAGCTAACAAAGAGTATGGGTCTCAAGTGGATAGCCCGAATCAGAGCTTCGCTTCGGATAATTTGGAATACACCATCTCGAATAGGCGAGGGAATTGTAATGGCCGCGAGGATGGCCCCAGAGAACAGCGGCTGAGAAAGAGCTCCAAAAATGTGAGACAGTGACGCCGTAATCACTGTTGAAAACGGTTGGCCCATCTCTTCCGCTTGCCGCGGTTTGCGGCGAACAAAGTGTATTAGGGAATTCACTTGGGAGTACTTCAAGTTTGCGAAAACAAGGCAAGAAAGAAGTCGGAGCATACATGCAAGCAGTATTGCTAGGTGACATCAATAGAGCATCAGAATTGACGAATCGCAAGAGGAATTTATTCCAGGAGAACAAGGTTAGGCAGCGCCATGAATGATGTCATGCGCCAGCAAAATCTCCGGGGACACAACTCGCCTGTCAGCAGCAATTCGGAGTGTCCTGCATAGTCAAAGAAAGAGCCGAGTACGAGTATAACGTAATATTTTGGATCGTGGACATGACCTTGTGGGCCAACGAACCCGTACAAACTATTACAAATGCAATGTATCTCGGCTGCAAATGTCGGAACGCGCGGGCTGCGACACCTGGCTGTGCAGCCGTGCCAATGCAAGACAGGCGGGTAACGTCAATACTGTATCTGGTTCTCCCTTGCAAATCCCCGATCTCGCGGAACCATCCTTCATTAAGGCTGATCGCCCGAGCCGCATGGCACATCATAGGCGTCATTGGGCCATAGGCTGTCCTGACCTCAAATCGGCCGCTCAAACCGGCTTGCCAGCAACGATCCCACTGATGCAGGCGCAGCGGTGTATTGGCCGTCCACAAGTCCGTTGACGCCTTGCATAGTCGTACGTCGATGCTGCACGAACCTGGACACTGTCGGGGTCGACATGATGCTTTCAACCCCTGCCGACCAGGCGGACGATGCCATGATAGGACACCCAATGACTGCTACTTTCTCTACACCTGGTTCAGCATGTACGTTAGCTGGTAATTTTAGACACCTACGCCCCATCAGCTCACTTGTCCCCTGACTAGCAGAGGTCCCTCTGGCGACGACTCTTTCGTGCATTACTGACCCCTCACTCACAGCTTCACGATGGAAGGATAAAGAGTCGGCAGTGGCTCCGTAACTGTTAGCCGCACGTCTTCGTAGGCGTGGCCGGGCCTGGCCAGGCAGGATCAACATTGACATTGAGAGTGGCAGCCCTACCCGCCGATGGAATTATGAACGGTAGGAGCTAACGAGAAGCCGCGCCCTCAACGGTACTTACGAATTAGTATGATGGTGGCCTATAGAAGTACTTGCAGTGTCTCATTATCACAAAGATCTAACGTTACAGCTTGTTGGAGTGGGGTAGCCGGCAAGCCCCTCCAAGCCCACTCTCCTCTGGTACACCCTCCCAAATACACCTCGCCAACAAGACGGCGACATTGCATGCGTGACGGATAACTCAAACCCAGGCCCTTCTTCGACATGTCCTCTGAAAACCAGACAATACGAGCTCTTGACCAGCGTCAGTGTTTTACCCTAAGCCCAGAAGGCAACATTCAATTCTGCCACATTAAGGTGCTGTTCCGACTTGGAGACCAAACTTGTTACGGGCATGTCACAAAGCGAGAAAAAAGAGAGGTCTTCGAGCTCAATGAAATCGAAAACGTCAATGTGATACCGCCAGACTGCTATCGCCCGACTCCGCCGCCAAGCACGACCATTATCGGAGTTCCTCCCGCTCGATTCCATCTGAAGCAGCCTAGCTTGATAAATTACGTGGAAGGATCTGATATGAGCGCACCGATCCTGCGAGAAATAGAAGTGTGCGAGCTGCTTTTACGCCAACCACATCCGAATATAGCGAGATACATTGGATGTCAGATCGCTGATGGGCGCATTGATGGTATCTGCTTCGAACAATACCCTATAACGCTCATGAAAAAGGTTAACCCAAAGAGTCTCAACAAGTCAATGTTATTGCAATATCGCAGCCTGCCTCGGGGAACAGCGGAGCGCTACCTGCTCGGAATCGAGGCCGGTATTAAACACCTGCATTCTTTAGGATTTATTCACAATGATCTCAATCCCAGCAACGTGATGATTAACAAGGAGGACACCGCGGTAATCATCGATTTTGATAGCTGTGTCCGGATCGGCGAAGTAACTGAAGCGGCCAAGATTAAGAGGACGTTTGGCTGGTACGACGCACGCCTTGAGGACGGAGTAGCTGATGTCAACGATGACTTTGCTGCTCTACATGAACTACGAATCTGGCTGCAAAGTGATCACCCCGAGGAATTTCAATACAGAGATACATAAGATTGGCATAGAAATATTGCAACTTTGGCTACCTGGAGACACTCAACCGACATCGTCCACTGACAACCAGGCCAACCAGGCAAGCAGAGCCTCACGCCGTTACTTGCGCATCGGCTAAAAGCCGAAGTGGTGGACATTAATATCGAGGAAGAGCAAGGGGAAGCTTTGAAGGGTTGATATTGTGGGTGTCATGGAAGGCGTTTCGATCCCCTGTGGTCGCGGGTCGACGGAGTTGTCGCAGACGTGACGTTGAGTAGACGCGAGACGAGTAAGGCAAAATAGTGCGCCCGGTCCTCCACAATCGCACTGAGGATTCGGTGCCCGGTTAGCTCAATCGGTAGAGCGTGAGACTCTTACGAGTACACGAAATCTCAAGGTTGCGGGTTCGACCCCCGCATCGGGCTGTTCCTATAAATTCGATTTGAGAACTTCTTTTTTTTTTTTGGCCTCGTAGGGTGTGGAGTTTCCACACCGTCCACAGCCTCCACAGTACACACTGTCCCAACTGGTGCCACCATGCCTCGATTCGCCTGCGAGGACCTGGACAGAGTTCCAGCTACCGCGAGCTGTGGCAATCAGACGGAAGCTTTTGAGGCGCTCGCCGGACCGCGACCGCGGCCTGTGACGACAATGTCTGTCCCCGACTCTGATTCACCCTGCCCAATGTCGTCCGTCGTCGACGTCGCGAGTGCAGCATGACGACGGAATGCGTCTACGTCGGCGAGGGCCAGGCAGACATCGCCGGCATCGGGGTGAGAGCAGGCTCGCGCCCCCTCGTCTTGCAGTTCTGGCAGCTGACGGACTGGACCGTGACAGATCCTCGCCGGCTTCATCGGCCAGGCCTTCATCTCCCTCGTCCTCGCCGCCTGGGCCTTCCTCATGTCCAGGCGCAGCGACCTCGAGCTGCACCTCGGGGGCGACACCATCGAGCACCGCATCGAGCGCAAGCGCCTCGAGTTCGTGTCGGACATCCTCATGATCGGCAACGACATCCAAATGGTCCTCGGCAGCTCCTACATGATCACGGCCTTTGCCTCGGCGTCCGTCATCGACCTGTACCACCTGCGCCTCGTGTTTGACATTGTCAGTTTCGTCGGGTGAGTCTGCCCTTGCCTGCACCCAGACGCTTCTTACCAACGCACGCCGCTCTTCAGCGTCTCCAACGCGGCGGCCATGGTCTGCTGGAACTTCTGCAAGCGCCGGCTCCACGGCCCCGACGTCCCGAGGCTCCGCTTCAACAGGCGCCGGCCCCTGTCGTACTTCATGACGGCCCGGCACCGCGGCAGCTACCTGTTCGCGTCCATGTTCATCGCCCTGACGGTCCTGCTGTGCGTCCAGCTGGGCCAGTGGGCTCCCGACGCTCGGCCCGGGCGCTGCTACGAGTCGTCCCTCGTCGCCGTCCCCGCCGCCAGCCACCCGGCCTCGGACATCGTGTACGTGGCCGTCACCGCCGTCTGGATGGTGGCGGCCATGTTCAGCGCCATCTTCATGGGCACCCGCCGCCTCCGCTGGGTGCTGGTGTCGGCCTTCCTGCAGTTCCCCGTGCACCTGTACATGGCCATCGCGCTCCGCTGCGCGAACGAGCCCTACCTGGAGGGCGTCGACGCCAGCGAGAACAGCTGGGACTTCGGCCAGACCACGGCCGTCGTGCTTCTCGCCATGGCCGTCGTCGAGCTGGCCACCAAGGGCTGGGAGTACTTCGTCTTCGAGCACAAGCTGGGGAAGCGCCGAGGTGGCCGCAAGAACGGCGACGCCCCCGGCACCGTCAGCACGCAGTCGGAGGAGAGGGGCGTCGACGAAACGCGGCGGAGCGGCGAGCTCCACGACGAGCAGCGGCGGTCCGTGACTGGCGTGTTTCAAAAGCAAGTATCGTCCTGACGTCCGTATGGTGCAGTTCCATCTTGCCATGCTCGGCATAGCTACGTCGAAGCCTGCTCTGTAGTCCTGCCTCAATAAACTTCCATCATATCTGCGTAACTTGGCCGGCGGTCTTGTACCATGGCTGCCCAAAGCCATGAGGGTTGCTGGACAAGGATTGGTACGAGACAAGAGGCTAGACGATGGGGAATCATGACTTGGGTTGCCTGGTGGATCGATTCGTACCCTCCCATGATTACAAAGTCGCATCAGTATCCGTACATAACACTCAACAGCTTCATGCAATCTCAAGTCGGAACACCTATTTCACAATGCTGGCGTGCAAGGTTGTCCCCTTCTAGCAATCTGAGCCATAGCAACGAATCTAAAGAGACATTGGACATCCTCAAACTGGTCCGCATTTTGTTCTATTCATTGCCCTGCCCTCCGTCTCTAATCCTGGCGACACGTAGGCAGTTTGCTCTGCCACTCGCTTTTTTGTCCTAGTCTGGGCTTTGTCTCGGTGACTGGCCAGCATCAAAACAACGCTTTTAAAGGTTGCCACATTTTCCAGCACAATGCATGACATGTCCAAGAAGTCCGGCCGGCCGCACTCACCAGAGGATCATTCCCTCATCATCGTGTCGTGCCCCAGCTCAGGTCCTTACCGGCCGCCGTGTCTATCAACCTCCAAAATCTCACCATATCCAGCCTGCCAGGGTGTTGCTGATCGCAACCGGGCGCACGGTTACAAGACCCTCCCCGAGCTCTCAACTTGATCACGTAGCACGTCTGCCTTATTCCTTCTCCAGCATGTCCAACTCCTTCGTCACGGCCGCCTTCGTGTTGATCTTCTTCAGCTGCGTGTCCTCGAGCTTTTCTCCACCGGCCAGACGCATCTCGAGGTCCTCGATTGCTCGAATCTTCTTCTGCAAGCTGCGGACCTTCTTGGCGTTGGGATTCTGCGAAGCATCGGTCTCGACAGGGGCCATTTCGCCCGCGGCAGCCTGCTGCGGAGGTGCCCCGCCTTGGACCCCGGCACGTGGACCTTGGATGGTGTTGCTGTGGCTGCGGCTGACTCCGTTGTTCCTAGACCGGCTACGGAAGTCTCGGGCGCCGCCGTTGAGGTTGCTGCCGCCGTTGTGGAGGCCCCGGCGATCGGGGCTGCGGCCCTCACCTCCGGAGCCAGCTCCCGGCTCCTGACGTGGGGGCGCCAGGCTGGCTCCGCCGTCGGCCTCGGGCCGTCCTTCTTGGTTGCTCTTCTTGCCGCGCTTCTTCTTGTTCTTCTTGGACGCGCCGTCATTGTCGACCGGCTCGGCACCGGGCACGGTCCTCGGCGTTGGCTCGGCCGGCTCCGCTCCGGGGACGGCACGTCGGGGCCGTCCGAAGCCGTTGGGCCCGACGTTCTGCGTCCCGTTGCTCACGACGTGGGCAGCGCCGCCCTCGTCCTCTCGCTTGAAGTGCAGGGGCGTGGCCAAACCACGAGCGCCGGGGGGACGGTAAGCGCCCGCTGGCTTGCTCGGCGTCTTGACGGTGCCCAGGTACGCGGTAGCAGATTCGTGGGGAGGAGGCACACGGCTGAGCGGGTCGCCGGGGGTCACGTCCTCTGCCGCCGCGGGTCGCCACATGACATTGTACAACTCGACCATATCTTCGTTGTACATGATGCCACCGCCCACGTGCCAGAGCTTGACGCCGTTGTCGACGCGAAGCCGAGGCGAAGTGGTCGCCGTCATCAGGTATCGGCTGTCGGGGCTCCACTCGCACACGCTGGGGTTGCCGCTCTCGATGGTGCAAACCTTGCGGTAGTCCTTCTCCAGGTCGTACACGTCGATCTGCCCGGCAAGGTTGCCGAAGCCCGCGACAAGCACAAAACGGCCGCTGGGCGAAAAGTTGATGGTGTTGCGCGGACCGAGGGGGAACGAATGCTTGGCGACGGCGCGGTCATTGAAGATGGTCGCCTTGGCCGGCATGTAGCCGTAGACAACACCGAACTCGCGGGAGTTGTCGGACCAAGAGACGTCGTGGATGGGCCCCTCCTTGTCGAGGGTCACGCGAGCATCGAAAGCGCCGTTCGTGCTGAGCAGATACAGCGTCGTCTCCCCGTAATAGCTCTTGCCGGATCTGTCGACGTCGGTCTGGGCAAGCACAAGGATGCTCGAGCCGCGCTTGTTCCACTTCAGCTGAACTTTGTCGCCCTTGAAAAAGGTCTTCTGGGAGATGGGGTTCTGGAACACGGGGACGTTGTAGACCTTAACCACCGCGGGTTGGCCCTGAAGGAGACAGGTTAGCACGACGGTGAGACGCTAGGGGTGATTTGGACAAAAACGAACCTTGCGTTCCGGAACGAAGACAGCCACCGCGTGGTTCTGGCTGCCCGGCGCCAGGGCGAAGTTTGCGGCGCCCTCGACACGGAGCTTGTTCCAGACGGTGACGAGGTCGTGGCTCTCATGGAACTGGACCTCGTTGGTGACGAGGCGAGCGCAGTACTTCTCGTCAGCCGTGTACTGGAGATTCCAACCGCCCTGCTGCTTCTGAACGAAACGGCCGAGCGGTTGCTTGTCGGCCCCCGCGACACCCTCCTCTACCGTGCGCCAGACCTTGAGATTCTTGGTCGCATCGCCAGCCTCGTCCTTGGAAGGGCGCTCCCAAGTGATGAGAAAGGTGCCGAGGGGCGAGAAGCCGAGCTCGTAGACGTTGACAAGAGGAAGGTTGAGGACTTGATGACCCACGGACGCGTCGACGACGGTCACCGACTCGGCCGACGCCCAACCGAAGAAGCGGCCGCAGGGCGAGTATGCGCTGCACCGGAGGTTCCCCTCGGGCTTAGTGAACCCGGCGAGGGGCTCGTAGACGGGAGCGGCGTCGAAGATGCCGATCGTCTTCTGGGTTCGGTACGAGAACTGGAGAGGGGACGCCATGGCTAGTCAAAGTCACAGTGTCTCGGCTACTCGCAGTTGGCCTGGGTGGCTTGGAAGTGGTAGTCTTGCAGTGTTCTTGGGGATCTGGCGACGACAGTCTCTCTGCCCCGATGGTCGGCACGTGTGATGGCCGGCCTTGGCGTGCGATTGTGTTCGAGCTGGGCAGCGCGCGAGAGCTGGCGGTAGAGGAACAGAGGTCGGATCTGTCCCGAGTTGCTTCCGCAGTCGGGATAAGATGACGGATTCCTCGCACGCAAGTATAGGAGACGAGCCGAGGCCGTCTGTATCGAGCGTCGGGTTGAGGGGGGCGGTCTGTAGATGCAGCGAGCTGGGTCGGGCGGCAACAGCGCGGACGGCGAGGTCGGCAGGCGCAACAAAGACAAGGGGTCGGAAGAACAGGATGCAGACAGAAGAGAGTCCAAGGGCAGAATTGACGAGCACCCAGGAAGAGGGGGAATGGGGGGGAACGGCGGCTTCGGCGGCGATGCCGTTGTGTTGTCGGGCTGGGATGGAGAGGAAAGAAGAGGAACCGAGGGCGGGCGGGATGGAGGCTGCAATTTTCAATGGACGTTCTATTTTTTCCTTGCCAGCCCAGTCCAATCCACGTCGAGCACCCGCGTGCTTAGGGGATCTTGATCCACCGCCCGGCAGCCCGCCCACTAAAAGCGCTCCTCAGCCACAGGCTTGCTGGCCGGGCGGCCGTCGGCTTAATACTGGCACTTCCCTTCAGCGCCACCCAGTCACGGTTCCATCCGTCGACGGCCCTCGTTGAAGCCCGAGGAGAGGCCCCCGGCCAATCAGCGTGACACTGATGGGCGTTGGCATCGGTTCCAACGCCGGTTGCCTCAGGACGACGACGATCACATGTGCTGCCAGCACAGTTGGGCAGGTGTTCAGTATGGATTGGCCAAGGGATGCTTGATCGGCATATTACTCGATGCAGACGGACAGCTGCAGCGTACGAGGGCGCGTCGGTCCCTTGCGGTGCGCAAGCGCGCCCGAGTCCAACGCTGACGGCATCCGTCCACAGAGGCAGCCAACAACAGCAACGGTATTGATTCGCTCATTCTGCTGTCCTGAGACCTGGAATCTCCTCGCACTCTTTTTGCGCCGAAAGCGTACGGCTAGCGATGCCGCGGCCGGATTAAAGAAGTTGGGAAAAGATTGGTGTCAGGAGATGAACTCAGGCGCCCACACCAACGGTATGCGAATCCGGGAGGCAGCACCAGCGCCGTGATGAGTCCTCTTTCGCACGCCTTACATCTGCAGCGCAGCATTGCTGCTGCCACCCTGGTTCTGACGACACTGCACATTCATATCGGGGCTTCGCGCAATGACGCGCGCCAACGCCCCAAAGTAAGGCAGGTAGAAGGTTGAGATGGACGCGCAATCTTCAAAGACACGCAACCCTTCGGCAACAATCACCGGCCCTTGAACTTCTCTTTCCATCCTCCCTTTTCCAAAAGCCACAAGGCCTCCGTCGCGTAAGCTCGGCTGCCCCTGTGCCCGCCGTCGCCCGCGGCCGCCTCCATCAAGCTCTCCAGCACCCTTCCTTGCTTAATCGAGCTCCACACACCCATCGCAATGGGATCATCCTCGGTCTTTCCCCACTCGCCCTGGCCCAGCCGGTACATGATCCTGCCAAGTGTCTGGTATGCCATGCACCGCTGGGCGGGGACGGAGCTTCGTGCGAGTCGCGCCAGCTCCGCGATGGTATATCCTGCAGCTTCGGGAGCTTCGCCGTGGTGGTGGAGTCCCTTGGTAGAAGGTATGGACCGGCTGACTCTCGGCGAAAGAAATCGCCCGCGGAAGTCAAACCTCAGAGCCCCGACGCCGATTTCAGGGTGAGGGTAGTATGGTGACTCCTTGTCTGCGGGACTGTCCTTGCTCGGTACGGGCGCCATCCAAGCGAGCTTGCTGGGATCCGCAGGCAGGTTCGGGAAGTACTTTTCGTGAAGAGTTGCTAGAAAGTTGGGGTCAGACGGGTCGAGGTCTGGCAGACCCGGGGGGGTAGGAAAGTGTGTTGATTTTGGCAGGTCGGCGATTGGGAACAGATCGGGGGGTATTTGCGCCGGCGCCTTGTCCTCATCGTAATCGGCGGAAACTTTCTTGGACGAGGCAGTTGCAGGACCCGGGACCTTGGCACTCGGCGTCGGCTGCGGAGGCGGCGAGGATGTGTCGTCGACTTTGATTTCGGGAGGCGACGCGGCCTCGCGTTGCTTTTCGGGAGCCGGAGGATCGAACGGGGACGGCTCGTTCTGTTCGTCTATGTTTGCCCGTTGTAGAAGCCGCTTTATCAGTGCAGGGTTGAGGCCGCTGAGGATGTCGTCTTGAGCTTGAGCGATCTCTTGCGGCGACATGCTGTCGATCTTCTGCTGGTTCTCTCTGTCGATGCGACTCCTTTCTGCTTCTTCAAAGCTTGGCGGTTGCCGAGATTCCTGAATGGACCCTGAATCCTCTGCGTCTCTTCTGGATGCCGGTGCAGGGGCATCGCCCGGCGCGGTGCCCGCCCTCTGTTGCTTAAACGCCGAAGTCTTCCATCGCCGTTTGTGTTCTGGAAATCCTGTAGATGAGGCTGGCGGCGCGGGAAACTCCACAGGCTTCCTGGCGCTGGACTCTCTCTCAACGATGTCGCCTATGAGGAGCGTCGTGTCCATGCTGGCGAGGGTCGCTTAGACGAGGGTGGATGCTTTGTTTCGTCGAAGCTTCGTAACAAGGGAACAAGTCAGACAAGGTTCGAAGCTGGCTGACAAAGAAAATGCTTGTATCGTGGAAGTGGGGCGGTTGCCATTCGGAGCCCCACTTTGACGAAACGCAACGGCAGAATGGCAGGAGCTGACACCCACGTGGAGGACGGCTCCAAGACTGACGTTGTCGTCGGCTGCAGGGCAACATATTTGTGATATTTGTGCGAAGAATGATATATCGGAGAGCGAAGTGGCAAACCAACCAGCCTCGGTGGGCTTCAGGTTTCAGAAGAGCCCGGCGGCCGGAGGCGACGCTTTGAATTTGGGGTGGCGTCGGTGTTTCATGTTAGCTGTAAGTACTCCGTACGGAGTTAGTTATTTGATGGAACTCGGAACACAGCGCCAAGGGACAGTGTGCCAACGAGAAAGGCCGCGCATCTTGTTGGCGACCGTTCCGCAGCCGCATCGCGTCGCGGCCGAATCGGTGATTTCCTGAAGCCAGTCGCCGCCAAGAGGTGAAGGTCGGAGCCGGGGTGGTTGGGTTGGTTGCGGTGTGCACCGCCACACCTGCATTAGCGCCGATCCATTCTTCATGCCCGAACTTCCAGAACGTGGCCCGTCTGGAGTGACAGGGGCCACACCGTCTGCGTCGTGTCGACCGTGGGGATTGTCCGACGTCCCAAAACCACGGTACGGCACGAATGATGGGTGGGCATGGCTGCAAGAGCAGATTGCGGCGCTTAGGTTACCACGCGAAATGCAATGATGCTCTCGCACGGGCCGCCGAATGTGAGAGACCAGCGTCCGTGCGAGTGCGAGTATATTTTGCCTAGGTCTACAGTGTTGATACGGCCGCAGCGGGAACCTCGCCTGCGAAGCTACATTACCTAAGATAAGGTCATAATTTCTTGCAGGCGGGCATTTCCCGTTCCTCCGCTACTGCGCAGGTTGTGCTACGTTTCGCCGCATCGAACGAGCCAACAGGCTATTGTTGGGACGGGCGCGCCCCAAACCGGAAGCTCGAGCGGCCATGGGCTGCGCAGTGACGTGCCAGCAGACCGGTGCAGAGCAGCTAACCCAACCGGCGCCTTGGAGCCGCCATCTACAGAGCCAGCTCGTGAATCGCACGTACACACAGAGGGCAAAAAAAGAAAAAAAAGAACAAAGGTAAGATAGGAACAAGGAGGCCAAGAGCGTGGTTCGGAAGTGCCAGCCAGGGTCGCAGCGCGCGGCCCGCGCTTATCGCATCTCGCACGGAAAGCCAAATCCAGCCCAGGCGTTACCTTATTAGGTGGCTCGCTGCCACCCCCCGCCCGCAGCCAGCGCCTGGCGCTTCGGCGGGCAGGCGACAGGGACCCCGCCCGCCGCCGCGACCCGCTCCCTGGCGCCCCCGCTGCAAGCGGCCCTGGTTGGCTGCGCCGGGGACGGTACGTGCCTGGCCTGGCCTGAGCTCTGGGGTCCCATTTGCACCCCGGCCTTGCATTTGTCTTGTCGCACGTTTGTCTTTGGCTCCGTCGCCGTTCTTTCCTCAAAGCCGATTACTCGTACCTCCCTGCCTCCGTACCTACCTAGCCAGGCTGCTGCTGCTTCTCATAGTGCTCCCCTTCACTCGCTCTGCCTCTGCCTCCAGGGCCACGCTAGACCCAGAGCAGCCACGCTCGCTCTCCCGGGGCTCCTACAGCCAGCGAGCCAGTCAGCCAGCTGGATCCGGCCCTAGGCTCTACCCTCCTCGGTGCTGCTGTCTAATGGCCAGTCGAAATGCCTTTTTCTTGGAGTTCACCTATTCGGAGGCTTTCGCCAGATTACTTGTCCCTAGGTTATGCCTTGCCCCCGACGGCCCCCCTTCCCCCCCTCTTCTTCTCTCTCCCCCCCTCGCCCGTCCTGGTCCTTCCTGACTCCTTTGACGCTGCCTGATTAAGCCGATTTGCCCCGTTTTTCGATGGGCTGGTGGAAGAAGAAATGTTGTTTTCCGTCTCGCGAAAATTGTAGCCATCCCCGTCCTGATCATGCGCATCCGCATCCTGCCCCAAATCTCGCTCCCCTCGCCGCCCACCTCCTCTCCTTTTCCCTCTCCCGCAACAACCACGGCCGCGCAACCCGACCGCTGTCTGCATCGATTTCGCACCCTCGTGCCATCCGCACCATCGCCAAAGGTGCGCCATTGCGTGCAGTGCCCGCTGCTGCACCTGCCGCTGCCGCTGCATCGCCTGTAGCCCCGCGTCCCGAGCGCTGCTGCGCGCCGCCGGACCGCGCGTTTTTGGCTGGCGACGTCGCCCGACGAGACGTCGGCTCGTGAGGCTATTCCCAGCTCCTGGGTGCCCCACGGCTCTCTTTGCACCCCCGTTCGTTCGAGTCCCCATTTCCAGCCAGTCACGTCACACCCTGCACCCCAAAGCCCAATACGGCCACATTCGACCTCGGTCTTCTACTTGCTGCACCGCACCGACGCCACGCAAACGACCGCTTGTCTACCCATCTGCCACCGCACCGTGGGCCGTGAATCACCGCGACGCAGCCCGTCGCTCGACGTTTTAGCATCTCCTGTACTTGTCTTGTTCTCTTCTCCACCCTCCCCGGCCGGCTGTCCTTAATTTCACCCACCCGATCGATCAATCAGTTAATGGTGGCCTCGGCGAGCGATTGACCCAACCTCTGGTTTTCTGAATTGTCGACGTCTTTGCATGCATTGCATTCCCGGCATCTCCGCAGGCACTATCGAGAAATTCTCGAATCCTTCTCTACGTCAACGACGGGACGCAGAGCGGGCTGAACCACACCGTCCTTGCGCCAGCCAAACATGGCCACTGCTGGCGACAAGTCTCGATACGAATCTTCCGCCGAAGAACTCTCCTCCCCGCCGTCAGGCTCGTTGTCTGAACCAGGATCGCCCTCGCAACCCAACATCGGCCACCGCAGCAACGGCATCGGCAACACAAGCAGCGCCATGGATCGGGGAGAAATAGTCGTGGGCAGCGACCAGCGCCAGCCGTCCTCCGGGGCGCCGCCGCAACAACAACAGCAACAACAACAGCGTCAGATCACCTTCCAGCAATACCAGCAGCCGTCACCCGGCTCCGCCAGCGCAACGGGCGGCGGCGCGGGCGCCGCGGCGGGCACTTCCGCGGGCGCCACCACGACGGGCGGCCGCCAACCCGCGCAGAAGCGCTTCGAGCTCATCGACGGCAAGTGGGTGCAGCTCACCGCCGCCGGCGTCCCGCGGAAGAAGCCGGGCCGTAAGCCGGGCTCCGTGCTGAAGCCCAAGACGGGGACTGCCGACGGTGCCGACCAGCCCAAGGTTCGAAAGCCACGGAAGCCTCGCGACCCCAGCGCGCCAGCTGTCCAGCGGAAGCGCAAGGCCGCAGCTGCCTCGGACGTGGATACGGATGGCGACGCGTCCTCGCGACCACCCACGGCTTCTGCTTCGGCAACGCACACCACAGCCGCTGTCTCCGGGGCTTCTCCCGCCCAACAGCATCATCAACAGTTGCATTCTGCCGAGCATCGATACTCGCCCAAGATGGCCAAGCGCGAGGGCTACCCTGGCTCTATGCAGAACATCCTCAACGCCGATCCGCCTTCCGCCTCGCCCGGCAGCAGCACCAGCTTTCCCGTGCGCAGCAGCGGCCTCAGCTACGACCCCATCCGTGGCAATTATGATCCTGTGCGCGAGACCATGACGTCGCACAGCAGCAGCCAATATCATTCAACCTCTGGCTCCCCTCGAGCGCCTACCCACCAGCTGGCCCATCGTTCGCCGTCCATCGCGAACATGGTCGAGCCGACTGCTCCCGCCATGACTTCGCCGAGCCAGTCGCATCAAGGATACCAGCCCGGCTCGCGACTGCACGCGCCGGATTCGTCCTCCGTGCCTCCGTCGCCCTCGTACCGGCCGACGTCGACGCCCACGCCAGCTGCCCGTCAGGTGGCCCAAGAGGCCAAGAAGGACGCCCCCGCACCGCCGCCCCCGGCCGCTCGCCCGGTCGTGAACCAGGCCAACTTCACCACCATTGCAAACGGCCCTGTACGCAAGGTCGACAAGCCCCACACAGGGGTGTCCACCCCCAGAACCGACAACCTGGACGACGTGGGCCAGGACAGTGAAGGCAGATCCATCCTTGATTTTGGCAGAGCGAAACCTGGCGAGGAAATGCAGGCTCCGACCATCGTTCTCAACATTCCCATCAAGAGCGGTGAGACCAACAAGTACGTCAACTTCATGCGCATGGCCGAAGAGCGATACGGGTGGGATGCCCTGCACCCGCGACTCGCCGCCAACCGGGACCGCAAGGCCCGCATCGCCGCCGCCGCCGCGTCTCTGGAGAAGATTGAGTCTGGCCGCGAGTCGGGCGACGAGATGTCGGTTGATCTATCGGACGGCGAGGCCAGCAACCCGGAAAATGGGGGAACGAGCGGACCGGATGCACAGGTGAAGCAGCGCAAGAAGAAACGCAATTTCAAGGAGGACCAGTATGACGTCGATGACGACTTTGTCGACGACTCCGAACTTCTATGGGAGGCGCAGGCCGCGGCGAGCAGGGACGGATTTTTCGTCTACTCGGGCCCTCTGGTGCCCGAAGTAGAGAAACCTCCTGCTGGGTATGTCCACTCTTTTGCATGGTGCATATTACATCGAGCTAACCAGCCTGTAGTCACGAGCCCCCAAAGCGTGGTCGCGGTAGCAGAGGAGGCCGTGGCAGCAGAGGGTCGACCAGAGGAGGCGCAAGTGGTCGCGGGGGCGGCCCAGGCTCCCGGGGTGGTGCCATTACGCGCAAACCTCGAATCACCAAATCCGAAAAGCTCCAGCGCGAGCGGGAGAAGGCCGAGCGGGAGAGCATGGCCCAGCTCTCTTCGGGCCAGACCAATGGATACGTGCTTCAGCCCACCACGCCGTCTTTTGCGGTCAGTGAGCTCGGCGCCTAGAGAGACGTGCGCCAGGTTTCTCATGGCCAACGGCGCTGTTCGACGGGATAGACTGGCGCTTTTGGCCGGGCGAGACGGTTCCTTTTTCTTTTCTTTCTTTATCTTTTGTTGTTGCTGTGTTTTCGTTCCCATTGTCATTCATACTGCCGGGCATCCGCATTCGCATGGAACAGGACGTGTCATCGTTGACCCTGTCGGTACGGGGAAGCGAGCCTTTGTCACTGCAGAGCGATTTGAATCTGAGGGTCGACCTCAGATTATGTCACAGAGTATCCCGCCAGGCAGGCTGGGAACGGCGCATGATCCGGCCAGGGCTTTCCCTGGCTGTGTGGGAACATTATGGGATTTGCATTCGAGACGTTGGCTCTCGCCCTCCGGCGTTTTTGGGGCACTGCACGGACACAAACGAGATTGGTGCGGTCATGGCGATGAAGAAGCGCGGGAGACGGAACTGTGAAAGGTATTCCTGCGAGGAGGATGTTTCCGTGGCTGTCTGGGTGTGAGGACTGGTTGAGAGACTAGGGATTAATGGCCTAACAGCCCACAATTGGACGCCTCTTAGTGACGAAATGCAAGGTGAAGTGTTCGCTTCGCTTGGGTGAGAGTACTCGTACACCCTGGTGTACGTCCGCGTCGTGCATGCCCCAGGAACATGGCTCGGGAAGTGCTGGACATGCAACAGTCAGAAAGGTTGTATATATATGGCCCCTGCTTTTTGCGGCCGAGCCTTCATCGACTCGATCAAGTCTACCGCCGAGATTCCCATCTGCTCCACATGAGTGAACATCAACCCTCCACAGCAAAATCTCGCTCCATCAAATATAATGAGCCTGCCCACGCCTGTACATGCCTTTTTCCCGCCACCGTCGGACTCCGCGGCCACGATGCCACTCACGCAATGCTGAACTCGGGCACCTCGCCCATCTCGCTCTTCTGCTCTCCGCTGACCTTGTAGGCGGCGCGCCACCGCAGCTTGACCGACTCGACCTTGCTGTCGCGCCGGCCGGCGTGCCACACGCGCACGTGCTGCTCGACGCCGCGGCTCTGCTTGGGCGCGAGGTCGCGGCCCGTCTGGGGCTTGAGCTCGAGTTCGAAACCCTGCGGTGGGGGGACACGTTAGCAGCGGCGTCGTGGGATGGTTGGGTGGTTGGTTGGTTGGTTGGTTGCAGGGACGGACTGGGGGCAGGGAGAGACGGACCTTTGTCACCGCCAGCTGGAAGTGCAGCTCGCTGATGGGCTCGGCGGTGTTGTTGGTGAAGGAGAAGACGATGTCGACCGAGTTGCTGGCGCCGGCGCGCTTGGCCAGGAACTCGGTCCGCAGGCTCGTGTCGCTCACGACGGACTTGTGCTCCCTGGGCTTCGTCGGCGCCTCCGGGGGCAGCGAGGAGGAGAAGTTCCACTCGTCGTCGTCGTTGGAGGCGCTGGGCTTCGGGGGAGGCGGGGTGCTCGAGCTCGAGGCCGCGAGCGCGGCGAACGGGTCGTTTGCGGGTTTGGGCGCCGGCGGCTGCGCCTGCTGGTGGGCTGCGGGCTGCGGCGTGGTCGATTGCGAGGCCACCGGGGTCGTGAAGGAGGCGAACTGGGAGAAGGCGGGCGTCTGGCTGGGCGAGGCACCCCCTCTGGCACTGCTGTCTTGAGTCATGGAGGAGAGCAGCGCGGGGCCTGGGATGTCTCGACGCTGGCAGTTAGCGAAAGCACGTAGCCGTCGTCGTTCACGAAGACTCACTTTGATTGGCGCCGAAGCCGAGCGCAATGTTGCCTCCCTGGCCGAAGCTGCTCGACTCGCCGCCGATGTCGAGGCCCAGAAGGTCGTTCTCCAAGCCGCCGGCCTGCGAGTTGCCTTGCGACGCTCCATTGCTGCCGTTGGTGTCAACGGCGGCGGCGGCGTCGGCGTCGAAGTCTATCAGGGACAGCTCGTTGGCCGCGCCGCCAACGACAGACGTTTGCGACGGCGCCGGCCCGCCAGCCGCCACCTTGGCCGCCGCCTCCATGTCGCCCTTCTTCATCAGCTTGTACCGCTCGACGGTCCGGTGTATGCTGTCGTTGATCTCGAACAGCTTCGCGACGGCCTCGTGGTCGTCGGACTCCTCCTCGCACATCTTCTGTATCTTGGGCTGCGCGCTCTGCAGGGCAGACGCCAGCTCGCTGAAGACGTCTCCCTCGGTCATCTTGTCGCCGGGCCTGAAGGCCTCGAGGCGCTCCTCCAGCAGCCTCGCCTTGGCCTGGATCTTGCCGATCTCCTCGGCCGCCTTGGCGCGGTAGTCGGTCTTGGACCGCGTGTCGTAGCCGGCCATGATCTTCATGAGGCGGTTGGCTTCGCGGAGATCCTCGGGCGAGCCGCGCCGGATGAGCTCCTGCAGCTTGGCCGACTGGGCCTCCTTGTCCTCTTCTTCCATTTCGTCGGGCGACTTCAAGTTCTGGGATGACGGTGTCAGCATGAAAAGAAGCAGCTCGGAGACTGCCAGACTCACATCGCTCGGATTCAGAACCGCGGCATCTTCTCGCCGCACTTCGGGGAACATGTAGCCCTTGTAGCTCAGCAAGCGGTGCATGTCCCGGATGAAGCCCAGGTCCTCCTTGTACCTGCTCGTCTCGCAGATGGTCAGGCGCCATTCTTCTATCGCCTCGAGGATCCTGGACTGCACCCGGGTAGAGCGGATCGGGGGCCGCTCGGGGAACCTGCGGACCAGCTCATTGAGGAACTCCTTGGTGCTGATCTGGAGGTGGAAGGGGTAGCCGCAGTTCTTGACGCATATGTCGAGCAGGCTGAGGGCGAGCAGGGCAACGTTGGGGTTCCGGTGGTTGACGTAGCCGACGATGGCGGTGGCGGCCTCTCGCGGGGCGGTGCCCTTCTTGCTGTTTATCAGGTCGCAGATCTCGAGGTTCAGCGCCAGGTTGGGCTCGTAGTTCTCGGGGCTGCAGGCTCCGGCGACGAAGCGCTGGAGCTGCGACGGGGCGCGGCCGAGCTCGCTCCAGCGGTCGCGGGCGGCCGCGCGGGCAGACGCAGCCTCCATGGCGCTTGGGATGCCGGGTCCTGGTTCGATCTCGGGGTGCCGGGTCGTTGCGATGCCGCCGGTCGAGAGTGTCGAGAGTCAGGGGCGGACGGGCGGGTGGTGGACGGGAGGGATCAGGCGAAGCGAGGGGGCGTCAGCAGCGGTCGGCGGAGCTTGTCGGCGAGCAGCCTGGGTCGGTAGCGAAGGCGATTGAAGCGATCAGGACTCCCTCATAGCTGCCGGCGAGCCGAAGAGACGTGGTGTTGACCAGCTCGTGCGGCGCGTTGTGGTGTTGGCCTTCGAGTGAGGAGGAGCAGCAGCAGCAGCAATAGCAGCCTGGAGGCGGCGTGGCCTATTAACGTTAGCTATTAGCCCAATGCATCCAGCCAATGCCTCCAGCGGACGTCCCGTCAGTGACGCCAGGGGCCCACGAGCGAGGGGCGGGCGGCCTGTGGTTTTCCGAGCCCCGCCACCGCCCGCCACCCTCTGATTATCTACCTTATTCGGACGGCGACTCCAGACGAACCTGGCACCTCCAGCATCGTCGACGGGTCGCGCTCCAGCACGCATATACACACGCACGCTCCCATGGTACGCCACAAGAAAGACTTTGCCGCCCGCGGCAAGAAATCCGGCTTCCGCGGCGGCGGCGCCGGCCGAGGACCGCCCCGCCCTCGCGGCGACGACGCCGACAGCAACGAGGCTTCGGGCTCGAGCTCGCGGCCGGCCTTCAAGGCCGCCTGCTGGGACCTGGGCCACTGCGACCCCAAGCGCTGCTCGGGCAAGCGGCTGATGAAGCTGGGCCTCATGCGCGAGCTGCACATGGGCCAGCGCCACAACGGCGTCATCATCACCCCGAACGGCAAGCAGGTTGTCTCGCCCGCCGACCGCGAGCTGCTGGACCAGTACGGCGCCGCTGTCGTCGAGGCCTCGTGGGCCCGCACCAAGGAGATCCCCTGGAGCAAGGTCGGCGGCAAGTGCGAGCGCCTGCTGCCGTACCTGGTCGCCGCCAACACCGTCAACTACGGCAAGCCGTGGCGCCTTAACTGCGTCGAGGCCCTGGCCGCCGCCTTCTACATCTGCGGCCACCCGGACTGGGCCGAGCAGGTCCTCGCGCCCTTCTCCTACGGGCCGGCCTTCCTCGAGATCAACGCCAGCATCCTGCGCCGCTACGCCGCCTGCGCCGACGAGGCCGAGGTCAAGCGGACCGAGGCCGAGTGGATGGACCGCCTGGAGCGCGAGTACGCCGAGAGCAGGGAGGCCGACGATATGTGGACGAGCGGGAACACGAATCGCAGGACGCTGGTGCCCTCGGATGACGAGGATGACGATGAGGAGGAGGAGGATGACGACGACGCCCGATCAGACGGCGACGGCAGCGTCGACGGCATATACTTGGGCAAGCGGCCGCTCGACCCCAAGCCCGGCGAGGCCGCCGCAATAGGAACGGAGGATGACGACGACGACAAGAGAAAAGACAGAGACCCCTTCGACATTTCCGACGACAGCGACGACGACGACGCCATGGCGGAGATCCGCCGCAAGGTCCTCGCGTCCAAAACCTTCTCCAACCCCAACCCCGAGGCCGACGACGAGGCGGCCGGCCGGAAGACGGCGACGATACCTCGCCCCCAGCAGCGGCAGCAGTTCAGGGTCGACATGGACCTGCGGCCGGACTCGGACAACGACGAGGACGACGACGATGGCAGCGACCTCGACGGCGGGGACGACGAGTTCGACAACATCATCGAGGCGACGCCCGTGACGGACAAGATCGGCCTCGCTAAGCTCGAGAAGGAGCGGAGCCAGGCCACCGTCTCGAGCGGGACATTTTCGTCCAACGTGGTGTCGGCCCCGAGCCGCTGGTAGCCTAGGTGGGTAGCGAAAGCACGGAGACCTTGACAAGCACTTGGTGACCGAGGTTAATGCTCAACGCCCCCTGGTTGTGGATGCTATCCTGAACATATACACTCCGTCTATATTCCGGCCGAGCCACGTCCGGCCGACTGGCGCCAGGTTTGCCCATGTAATAGTACATTGTATCATAGTATACACATTAGCCGCCGTGCTGTCTCGACACGGAATCGAAAAGCCCGTCCGTCTATATGCTCCCGCCTCCTCACAGCGTCCGCTTCTCCTTGACCTCCTCGTAAGTCTGGATCTGGTCGTCGACCTTGAAGCCTTCGAAGCCCTCGAGGCCGATGCCGCACTCGGTGCCCTTGCCCATCTCTGTGACGTCCTTCTTGACGTGCTTGAGCGTGTCGATGAGCCCTGCGGTTCGACAAATGTTAGCAAAATGGCTCGCAGCCACGGATGGATCTCTGGCAGCTCACCGTCAAAGATGACTTGGCCCTTCCGCAGCACCTTGACCCGCGAGGGCCGCCTGATGGTGCCGTTCCGCACCCTGCAGCCCGCGATGTTCTTGAACTCCCTCTTCTTGACGTTGATGGGGAAGACCTGCAGGATGTCCGCCTCGCCGATGACGCGGTACGTGACGCTCATGGGCAGCAGGTCCGACAGCGTCGCCTTGGCGTCGTCGACGACGTGGTAGATGACGCTGTGGTCCAGGATCTTCACCTTGGCCTCCTCGGCCCGCTGCTTGATGTGCGGCAGGATCGGCACGTTGAAGTTGACGATGACGCTGTTCGAGGCCGCCGCGTGGTCGATGTCGTACTCGGAGATCTGGCCCGCCGACGAGCGCAGGATCTTGGGCCGGACTTCGTGGTTGCCCAGCTCGAGGATGCTGCCGCAGACCGCCTCCACGGAGCCGACCACGTCCGCCTTGACCGTGAAGTTCTGGTACAGGATCCCGGGCTCGGCAGGCTCGTCGGTCGCGTCGGCGCCGTCCGCCTTCGCCGCGGCGTCGGCGGCTTCCAGGGCGGCCTTCTCCCGCTGGCGCTGCTCCTGCTCCGCGAGCTGCTGCGAGCTCTCTTCGCGCTCGGCCATTTCCAGGCGGTACTCGACCGCCGTTTTGGCCTTGGCCTCGTCGGGGGACTGCAGCACCTGCTCTCCAGCGTCGGGCAGTTCTCGCCAGCCGAGGATCTCCACGGGCGTCCCGGGAGGCGCTTCTGAGAGGTCGGCGCCGGCCTCGTTCCGGAGCGCGCGGATCCTCGCCCAAGTCTTTCCGGCAACGATGAAGTCGCCCAGCCGCAGGGTTCCCCTCTTGACGAGGACCGTCGCTGCCTTGCCGTTTTGCTTGACGCTTGACTCGAGGATCCAGCCCTCGGCCATGCCGTCGGTCTCTGCGCGAACATCCAACATCTCAGACAGGGTAAGGA
This sequence comes from Tolypocladium album, assembly GCA_024341135.1. Lineage (NCBI taxonomy): Eukaryota > Fungi > Ascomycota > Sordariomycetes > Hypocreales > Ophiocordycipitaceae > Tolypocladium > Tolypocladium album. The sequence goes on from JALHCF010000139.1 coordinate 53,876, forward strand.
TATTCTCCTCCAGGTCGTCCATGCCGAGACCCGTTTTGCCGCTCACGCAGACAACTTGGACGTCGCCTCCAAAGTCTTCGATGTCGACTCCGTGTCGCGAAAGATCCGCCTTGACCTGGTCGACGCGCGCATCCTCCTTGTCGATCTTGTTGATGGCCACGATGATGGGCACCTTGGCAGCCGTGGCGTGCTTGAGGGCCTCGATCGTCTGCGGCATGACACTGTCATCCGCAGCAACGACCAGGACGACAATATCCGTCACGTTCGCCCCACGCTGACGCATGGAGAGGAACGCCGCGTGCCCGGGCGTATCCAGGAACGTGATGGCTTTTCCAGACGACATCTTGACGACGAACGCGCCAATGTGTTGCGTGATTCCGCCATGTTCCTGCGCGGCGATGGACGACTTCCTCAGCCAGTCAAGCAGGGTCGTCTTGCCGTGATCAACATGGCCCATGATGGTCACCACTGGAGGACGCCCAGGCAGAGCAGACGGGTCTTCGGGAGCCGGCCGAGGCCTAAGGTCTCTCTGTGAGCCAGTGTCGACGGTCGGCTCGAACCCGTACTCCATGGCAATGAGAGCCGCGGTATCGCCAGTCATGATCGTGTCGGGCGTAACGTTCTCGAAGCCCATTTCCTCCATGTCCCTGAGGAACTGGTCTGAGCGCTGCTTCAATGCCTGCGCCAAGTTCGCCGCACTGATGTATTCGGGGACGAGTATCGGGATGGCCGCAGGCTCCTCGCGGAGAGCTTCTTTCTTGCGAGCCTGCTTGGCCGCCTCGCGGCGCTGCCGCTGTTCCCAGCGGTGAACGGCCTCGTCATCCCAGTCTTCTTCTTCCTGGATTCGCCGGCCTTTATGTGGCTTCGCAGGCGGCTTTTTTGGGCTACGACCCTCAGACTTGGTCTCCTCTTCCATCTCAAATCTGGACTTTCGTTTCTGCTTATGCGCCTCTGCTCGGACCTCGCCCTTCTGACCCGTCGTCTTTTCGCGAAGACCCGGTGCGTCCAGCTGCTGGGCGTCGGCATCCTGGAGAGTCTGTGTAGGCTTGCCTTTGGGGCGTTTCGATGATGGCTCAACGGTAGGGCCATCTCGCCTGGCCTTGCCACTGCTCTTGAAGCCGGCAACTCTAGTTTCGAGCTCGCCCCAAAAGTCCTGTTCCGCCGGCGCGGCTTCACTCGCGGACTTGTCGGTGACGGGCTCCGGTTTCGTCCTCGAGTGCGGTACCGCCTTGGGCCGGCCTGAGCGCGTTATCTCACTCCATATCGTAGACTCGTTTCCATGTCCATGTCCGTGCCCTGGCGTCTGAGCCCTACGGCTGTTACCCGAGCTCCATCCCGGGTGCTTGGCGTTGCTCCCGCCAGCGGTTCTTGGTGATTCGTGAGGACCAGCTTTGCGGCTGCTGAAGAGACCTTTCCCAAAGCCGTGTCTCTCTGGCGTCCCTGGACCTTTCTCCGTGCTCCGAGAGAATCCGGTAGATGGTTTGGAAAGGGGGGTTTGCGGGGTACTGCCGTCCGGCTGTTGAGAGCCTGAGGACCACGACTTCGGTGTCGGCGGTGATCGAGCTTCTCGATTCGTGTTGAACACATCTGCAAGTACACTCCTCGACTTCCTTACTTGCGCCTCGTCGAGGCCGCGCTTGCCGTCTTTGCTCAACTGGCCCTCGCGTGAGCCTCTGTTCGGAGGCGCAGGCTTCTTGGAAGCCGGTGTCTCCTGTGCCGATGCGGCCCGCTGTCGCGCCTCTCGCTCGTGAGGCAGAAGGCCATCAGCTGCTGGCGGAGGTCGGCCGGCACCGGATGCGAAGGTGCCCCAAGAGCCGCTTGCCTTGCCTGCGAAGCCCCCGGGAAACCCTCCAGGTCTCGGCGCGTTGCCATTGTCGGCCGAGCTATGCAGCGACGCAGTTACCGAGAGGTGTCGCACGCTTCGCAGTGGGAGCGTAGCCAGCCTCGCATGCTGCGGTGACCTGGAGAGGTCCAGCGGGCCCGTACAGCTCGAAAGAGTCAAGGGTCGAGTCGTCGTATGGAGCTTCTGCCGGCATGATGCGCACACGAATGGATGGCCACGACCCTGGCAGTTGCTACCGTCAGCCGTGTCGATCAAGCAGGAACTGCCATTGACGTACCTTCCATGAGCGAGGCTTCAACATTGCCGCGGTAAATGCCAGTAAGGCAGGGCGCCTTCGACATGTAGATCTCCAAACGCCCGCTCGTGCCAAGTTGCGCAGAGGTCCGGACCAAGCTGCGGAACTTTTCTCCGACGAGCCGCTGCCAAGTTGGGGGACAGTGGGGCCTGGATTTAGGGAGCTTCGGCGCAGGGATTGCCCGCTGCCACCACCTCCCGCTGCAGGGTGCATGGGTGACATTAACAACCACCAGCCATCCCATGGTCCAGGACAAAAGTGAAAAACACCAAAAGGCGGTTCGAACGCAGGCACGCTAGATTTTTCTGGAATTCACGATTCACACGAAAGGCTTTTCGTCTGAATAGAACAAAATCTGACACAGCTATGCCATTTTCATTCTAGAATTTGCGACGAGGCTGCGTCACTGAAGCGTCTGGGGTGTCCCACCCGGGCGACACACCAGCAGCTTCTATTTTGTCTGCACCTGAGGAGCTTCGCCCCCCCTTGAGAGCTCGCTGATTTCAGAGAACAACCTCACCCCGAAGCAGCCTTCTCAATCTCAACGTCGAGCCTCGAGCAGCACGCACGACCATGGCTCCCACGAAGAGGTCCGCCAAATCGAAGCAGGCCACCTCGTCCGGCTTGAGCGGATCGCCCCCTGCTCCCTTCAAGAGCCCTCCCGAAGTTCTCCAGCCCTTCACCAGCGGGCTGTCTGAGAAGCATGTCTACATCACCCACATCGACGCCAAGCCGGCATCCTTCAAGCGCAAGATCTTCCTTGTGCCCGTTGCCATGAACGTTTGCGTCTCGCTCCTCTTCGTCTGGCGCATGTACTGGATCCTGCCCTGGTACTGGCAGCTCGTCGTTTCCGCCTTCGGGTATCCCAGCGAGGCAACCTTCCACCCGTCCGAGGCGACCTGGGCCGAGCTCGGCTGGGAGATTGCAAAGCGCGGTGTCACCATGTTCATCGACTTTCTGCTCTTCGTCTTCGTCTGGCCCTGGCCAGTCGAGTTCGCCGCCGGTCAGCGCCACGGGAACCCCATGCTCTGGCGCCGCAAGGTCGGCTTCCAGGAAAAGGAGATCTACGTGCGCCGGAGCCGCGACTGGGACCGCGTCCTCGGCGACTTCCTCAACGACGCAGACTCACGCAAGATCCTGACGGCCTACGTCCAGCAGGCCACGTCTCCGCTACTTCAGGAGCAGAAGACGGGCTACCTGCTCATGAACGGCCAGTGGGACTTGGACTGGGAGGCCATGGTCTACGCCCACGCTCTTGTCGACAAAAAGACGGTTGCCATTGAGGCTTTCAAGACGGTGGTTCTGATACACCACAAGGACTACGGGTGGCTGTGCTACGACGTAAAGGCGGGCTCTCAGGCGGAAGAGGACAACAAGAGGCGGCAGGTTTTCGCGTTCAGGGATGCCCTCACGGCCATGGGCAAGGATGATCTGTTTTACCGCTGGATCGAGATTGTGCAGTTTGAGGCCGGGCAGCCAGGCGGGTTCGGTCCCGAGAAGCAAGAAGCGGCGGCCAAGAGGATTCGCGACATGTTTGAGGCGGAGAACATTAACTTCGACGAGCTGTGGAAGGAGGCGGTTGGCACGTAGGCTGCATCATGTACATGTAGCAGCGTGAATGAAGTCTAGATTCGTTCGCGTGCATGCGTTTCTTCCAAAAGTCACGATGAAGGCAAAGGCGCGGGCAGGGTCAGAACTAAAGGCAAAAAGTCTAGAAGACTACAGAATAGACAGGCGACTCAAGATCAAAAAGAAGAGTGCCAACAGAAGGAGGGAGGAATAAAACAAGCATTGAGTGAAGTCGAACACCATGCGCCGCTTGAAGCCTAAGGGCAAAGGGCAAAGAGTGAAAGCGAGGGCATCAAAAAAGATTAAACGCCCTGCCATCTCTCTCGCAGCGGAGATACTACAGCGCGCCCCGGCACTTTCGTGACTTTGGAGAACTTGCTCTTTGCGCCGTTATCCAGCTCGGTGTCAGGCTGTGAGCTGCGCCTGGGCGCAAGGCCCGGCTGCTGCTCACAGCCCTTCCCGGGGCCGGCGACGTTTCTGAGGCGAGTTGGGCCTGCAGCCGAGCGGCTTAAGAGGCGTCCCTCTTAAACCACCCGGCCACATGGCCCACGCTCGCCGCTGTTGAAAACTAGTTGCTTGTTTTGCATTATAAGGCACCAGAGAAACGTGGTGGCGGGTGAACAGGTGGTTGCTGGGGGTGCGGCCGGCCGTTTGCTCTGTCAACAGCGGCAGGCAGGCACCTGAACAGGCCCAGAACAGAGAACAGAGCCCTGAAGTTATGCAGCGTACAAAGGAAGACTAGCCCATGCGGCCTCTCGAGAAACATGTAGCATGGGCGTCTCGGGCACACGCTTGCAAAGGAAGATTTCCGCGGAAACTTCATCTCCATAGAGCTGCGAGCGCCTTGATGCAAAGTCACCGTCCTCGTGAGCAACTCAACAAGACGGCGTGGCCATTGGGTGTCTGCTTGGGCCTTGGAATCGCCTTTGGCGCTCAGCTTCGCTCAGCTCTTGTGTATCATTTTGCCACAAGTCGAGATGAAGCCACATGGGAAGTTCAGGTAGCGCGCAACGGCATGCTTTTTGTCGTCCACACGCCTACCTGGTTTTAATTCTAGAGATACGTTAGCCCGTTCCAAGTCTCATGGCATATGTAGGGTCTTGCAGACATAACGGCGGCTGTTGTAATCGTCGTGGCCACGCAGCGTTGGCCGTCGTGGGGGACGAGATCGCGGAGGATCAGCCACCCCTTGCGGCAGAAGGCGGCCCGGTATTCCATGCACTCGGTCCTGCAGCTCCATTCCGCGGCTCGACGGGTACCTGCAATGCAAGCATGGAGCCGCATCGGCTCGCACGGGACGGATTGAAGGCCGGCATTGATACATCAACACTGGCTCCTTGGTCGTCGACCTGGCCAAGTTCGCTTAGTCATGCCGCGATGATGATGATGCGCACTGGGTGCGGAAGCAGGGACTGGAATCCGAGTCGCTGGGTCCGTTGTCCCGTCTGACGTTGCCTGGGGCAAAGCAAGCCAAGCCAAACGCCGCAACCTTGCTCGGTTACCTGATTTGTGCGGCGCGGAGTACGAGTAAGCAGGGAGATTGCCGTGATTCGGCAGACTCCAGCGCGACTTGCAGCGCTTTGAGGGCGTGGCCACGCGACCAGCTCACGACGCCTACAGGCAAAGAGCTCCTCCTCAAGGGACCTCAGGAATGCTCCAGCTACTCGTGTCCTGATTCTACTCGTACCTACTCTGCCCGTGAGTGGAGGCTGCCAGCCACTCGGCTCAGAGTTCATTCAGTAACACGAGCTGGGGGGCGCCCGCACCTGTTAACAAGGTAAGGTACGGCGCATTCTAAGGCGCTGTGCTGTGCCTCATGACATGACATGACCTCGCACGGGACGAGGCTTGCCCTGCTGGCAACTTGCGAGTGGCAACCTCCAGGAGCACGTTCGTTTGCGGCCTCCTCAGATCCAGGCGCAAAGACGCTGCTCAGTTCCCAAGGCAGCGTCGTCAACGCATCGTGCAGCCCGTGCTTGCACCGCAACGCCGTGGCACGGCCAAGGTTAAATGGTTGGCGAACTCGTCCGTCGGGTCAAGCCCCAGTCGCCGCCATTGACTTTGATTGACCAACTGCCCACAGGGGCCCACCCGTGCCCACCAACACCCACCCACGCAACCTGGTAGGACGGAGCCGACCCGACCTCAATCTGTCCCTGTCAGGGCCAAGTGCGAATTTACGTGAACAACATCCCCATCCCATCGACAGAGAGCCATCCAGCCGTCCAGCTGCTCCAGCCGTCCCCTCTCCGCCCACGGCGACAGTCCTCGACTCGGCCGCACCGCCCCCTTGCCGCCCGCCACCTGTCGTCGACTCGGCCTCCCTTTGGCCTCGTCCATCTCAGGCCTCCCACCAGCGACTCCTCCTCCCCGAGCCCCTCGAACACGCGACGTCCTGTGCCGACGTTGCCACGAGCGGCGCACTTCGACTCGGCGCCGCCGCCCATACACCGTACCAAACCCTCCTCCGTCACGCGTCTCTGAAGCGCCACCATGTCCTCGTCGGGCCTGACGAGGCGACGCGGCGCCGGTGCTGGAGGCCTGGCCGTTGCCGACGGCGAGGCCAGCAACGCCGCGTCGAGGAGCAATTCGGCCAGCAACGTCCGGGACAGCGCCCCCGAGACGAGCTACGAGAACAGCGAGAACGGCCACAAGATCGCCTTCGACCCCAGAGACATCAGCGAGAGCGCCGAGCGGAGCAAACAGCCCAAGCTGACCATGATGGAGGAGGTGCTGCTCCTCGGCCTCAAGGACAAGCAGGTACGCACGCGAACCCCCCGGCTCGGAGACTCTTGTCTTGGGCGTGGCCATTGGCCGTGTCCATCCTCCCGTGGCTAATCGAGCAACGACGTGACAGGGCTACCTCTCCTTCTGGAACGACAACATCTCGTACGCCCTGCGCGGCTGCATCGTCCTCGAGCTGGCCTTCCGCGGCCGAATTAGCATGGAAAAGGACCCCGCCCGGCGGCGCTTCCCCCCTGCCGACCGCAACATCGAAGTCATAGACGACACCCTCACCGGCGAGGTCCTCCTCGACGAGGCCCTGAAGATGATGAAGCAAAGCGAGAAGATGAGCGTCAGCTCCTGGATCGACCTGATGAGCGGTAACCGCCCCCGTGTGACCCGTCGGCGTCGAGAGAGAGGCTAACGCGGCGTCCCGCACAGGCGAGACGTGGAACCTCATGAAGATCGGCTACCAGCTCAAGCAAGTCCGCGAGCGCCTCGCCAAGGGCCTCGTCGACAAGGGCATCCTCCGAACCGAGAAGCGCAACTTCCTCCTCTTCGACATGGCCACCCACCCCGTGGCCGACGGCGGAGCCAAGGAGGAGATCCGCCGCCGCGTGCGCAACGTCCTGACGCAGCGAACCGTCGTCCTCAACAGCAGCCAGTTCCTGCCCGAGTCGCTCGAGTTCCGCTACCTGCGCACCGTGTCCATGGTCTGCGCCGCCTACGCTGCCAACGTCCTCGAGAACGCCCTGTCGACGCTCGGCCACGAGGCCAGAGAGCGCGCCTTTGCCCAGACGGACGAGCTGCTGGCCGACTACAGCCAGTGGCCCTTCGGCAAGAAGGCCACGACCAACGGCATCGGAGCCAACCTGCCGCAGGTCATTGCAGAGGTAAGCTTTTGAGAGAACCGGTCCCCGGATGCATGTCCGGGGCTTCCATCGTTTTCTTCCATCGTTCTAACGCCGTCCGCAGGAGGTGAGCAAATCCAAGGAGAAGGAGTTGCAGCTCGAGGTCGTCGCAGCCTGCCTGAGCGTCTTCACCCGCCTCGACTCCCTGCTGTAAATCGCTCGCGCTGCGTGTTTTGAACGAGTCCATAAACCGTCATCAGCTCGTCTCAAGCATTTGGCTGCGTGGCCCGACATGGCGAGCCAGCGACGTTCTTTGTTCCCGAGCCATCCACCGAATTCTCCCATCACTTTCTCCATACTCCTCCTCAACTCCCCACGGCTCCGACAAACAGCCTGCATTCGCCTCCGGAGACGAAGAGAGAAGAGACTGGCGGACATGTGCGACGTGCGCGTAAAGCAGCGGGTGGTTGTTCCAACTCGGACGCACATCATTTCGCTTCTCTCTATACATCGAGAATGAACGGTCGCCCGGGAAGGGCTACAGCCAAAGAGGGCAGAGCCCGGGACTGGGCTTCTGCACCCTCTTTTCCCTTTTCTTACATCTTCTGCTTTTTCCTTGCATCATTTTCGTCCCCCTTCCCCTCTGCCAACGCACCTGTTTCGCCCCGTCTCCCCGCACCGCGTCTGTTGAGCAGCAGGGAAGAGAAAGATCTGGGATTCGGGGCCGGAGAAAAAAAAATGTCTTCTGGGATGGGAGAGGAGCCGGGGGCAATTGTCCGTTGCTGTTTTGTGACGAGAATAACGTAAGACACGGGCCCTACTGGCCGTCGATTGAAATGACTTTATAATTGTCTTTGCTCTTGCTCCAAGCCTCCTTGCGGAGTGTCCCGAGGTGCCTTTGCCGTGCGCACGTGCAATGTCAAGACGAGTGCCAGAGCCCTTCGTGAGCCCGCGTCCGCAAGACGTGATTCTCAACGACGAGGCTCTCTCGCTTTACGGATAGGAATCCATTATCTATGTACCGAGTGTACAAGTATTCCGTCTCCCAAGGAAGCAATGCCCCCCTTGGATATCCTCCCAAACGCCAGCGCCGAGACGGCCCCTTCGGGGCAAGATGCAAAGTCACGCCCCCCCTTGTGCAGAGCAACATTTTCGAAAGGAAAATCAAAAACGGAACGACGCGGCCGGTGCTTCACTTCTTGCGGCCGCCGACCCCGAGGCTGCCCTCGAAGCCCGGCCGTCCACCCTTCTTCTTGGCACCGCCCTTCTTGCCCTTCTTCTTGCCCGCCTTGCCGAGCAGCTTCTCGTCGCGGCGCTTCTTGAGGTTCTCCTCGCGCTTCTTCTGCCGCTCCTTCTGCGCCTCCTGCACGCCTCTGCTGCGCTCCTTCCACGCCTTCTCGCTCTTCTTCTTGGCCACCTCCTTGCGCTTGACGGCCTTCTTCAGGATGGCTTCGTCGTCGCGGATCTTCTCGCCCTCGACGCGGCGGCGGGCCGTCAGCCACGCCTCCTTTTCTGCGATGTCGGCGCGTTTTTCTGCGTCGAGCTCCTCGAGGCGTTTCTTCTGGTTCTGCACCTTCAGCAGGGCCGTCTTCGGATCGGACGGGCCCTTCCGCTTGCCTTGGCTAACGAAGTAGCTGAGGTCGTGCGACATCTGCGCGCCGTCTCCGAACGCCACCCGACCAAACGAGAAGTTGCCGCTGGCCTCGTCCATCTCCACGGCCGGGCTCATAACGCCGGGGGAGTTGGAGGCCAGCGCCTCCTCGCGCTTCCTGCTCTCTTCCAGTTTGGCTTGCTTCCAGATCTCCTTCTTGTGAGCCTTGCGCTGGGCCTCCTTGACTCTCCTCGACTCGATGAGCTCCTGCCGGGTGCGGATGGGCTTTCCATCGGGGCCGTCAGCTTTTCTGGCCGCGCGCAGTGCTTCGATTTTGGCAGCGAGTCGAGCTCGCAGCGCAGCGCTGTCGGCGGGGATCTTGATGTGCTTCGGCTTCTCAGAAGGGGCAACGGTGGACGAAATAGACGTCGTAGTGCTGGCCGGTTCGCCAGATGGCGCCGCCGTCTCGCTCGTGTCAAATGTGGGTGAATGAGGGTTGGATTCAGCAGTGGATGGCTCGCTGTGTTCTCCATCCTTCTCAAAGCCCGAGATTTTGATTGAGAGCGCCGGCACATCCGCCGAGTCGTCCTCTCCTACGTCAGCCTCGGCCTCGTCTTGTTCGTGCGCCTCGGCTTTGGCTTTTGGGGATTTCGCGTCGGCCTTGGCCTTGTTGCGTTTTTGGTTTTTGCTGCTGGCCGGTGTGCTGCTGGCCGGTGTGCTCTTGGCCGGCGTGCTCTTGGCCGGCGTGCTGCTGGCCTCTTGGGCGACGGTGGCGTTGGCCTTGGCCGGCGTCGGTGGGTTCTCTGCTCTTCTCGCCTTCTTCTCGGCCCTCTTCTCGGCCTTCCTCTCCCTCTTGGCGGCCTGCTTCTCCTCTTTCTTGGACAACTTCAGCGGCTGTCCGGCGCCGTCTTCGAGTTTTTGCTTCTTGTTGGGCTCGGCCGTCTTCATCTTGAGGCCCTGACCAGGCAGCTCGGATTCGACGCCATCGATGGCCTCGAACGACTCGTCGGCTTCAGAGGCATCGCCACCTTCCGCTTCCAGCTCCAGCTCTCGCAGCTTGCGCTTGTTCCTCGCTCGCTCGTCCATGACTTCCTTGGCGTTGCGGTTGAGCTCGCTGTCGGGGTCAAGCTTGCCCCTGCGGGCGGCGGCGGCCTCCTCTTTGGTCTGCTTCTTCCTCTGCCATTGGTCCTGTTGCAGTAGACAGTCAGCATCAGAGTCGTCTAGCTTGTGTAGATTGCACTGGGCTGCGAATCGACCCAGCAACCTCGTGTCGGGCTAATGGCCGGCGTGCATTTCGACGTGGAACAGGAAGCAGAAGGGCCGGGAAGGCATACGCTGGTGTCTTCGCCGTAGTATGACTTGGCTGGAATCAGGCTCAAGAGACCGTTGAAGGCCTTGGCATGATCGCGCAGGCGATCCTGGTGCACGGTCAGACTCGGTGCTCATCGAACTCGTCCGCGGGGAACGAGGGAGTGCGGCGAACGAACCTGCAGCGAGGAGTCGCCCATGGCTGGCTGAGCTGCGGCCTGCGTATGGGCACGGCGGTTGGTTTGTGTCGGTTTTGGCTGGCCCCAAGGATGGCAAAGGTGTTGTCGGCGGTTAGGCAGCTGCGCAGCGAGAACTTGTGGCTGGCAGAAACGGTGGTGGTGATGAAGGCGGTCGGGCGATTCGTTGGCGCCGCTGCATTTTTTTTTCCTCGTTTTTTCCTGCCGCCCGTCTGGATCCTTTCTAGGCGACAAAATGTGGGGGTGGCCTGCAGTCACTTCGAGACCCGCGAGCCGCGAAACAGCAACAGCTTCCGCAGGGCATAGCGTTTTGAATTTTAATTGAATTTCAATTGACATTGACAATATATTGGATGGGAATCACATGTGCTATTGGTGCCTCCAGCGTCTGTCGTTTTGCATTACAGGTGGTCATTCGCAAATGCAAGTCGGTGCCGTGCATTGCCTGCAGCTCGGCGCAAGGTACTCGTAGTGCTTCGTACGGACATGTCAAAATTGCAGATGCAGCTCCATCGCTGCGCCACGAATAGCAGGCTATGGCATAACGACTTCCATGACTGTCCAAGGGGATATATCGAGGCGTATGTGCAACAACAGGTCTCAGGTCTGTGCCAGGCAGCCGACAAGATACAAGCACCGCCGTGGCACGGCGTGACCAAGGCATCAACTCTACTTCTTCTTGCTGCTCTTCTTGGGACCGGCAGCCGCTTCGCGCTTCTTGGCCTCCTTGGCCTCGATCTCGGCCCTGCGTGCCTTCTCCTGCTCCTCCTTCTCCTCCTTCTCGGCCTATGAAGCCTCGTTAGCGACGGCGTGCTCCATGACGGCATGGCGGGGGCTGTCCAGTCCTTACCAGTCTCCGTGCTTGTTCCGCCGCGCGCTGCTCGCGGATCAACTTGAGTCTCGCCAGATCAGCCTTGGCCTCGTCCGTCTTCCCTGCCGCGTGCAGCTTCATGTATCTCTCCTTGGCGGCGGCGGCCTCCAGGGCCTCCCTCTCGCGACGGCTGGCCGGCGCCTTGAGGTTCCCGACGCCCTCCGTGATCTCGTCGACGCCATTGTTTGCGCCACGGCTCTGGGCCATGGTGCGGGCCGCCTTGGAGTGGTTCGGGTTGGCGGGCATGTCGTCGTCCTCGTCGCTGTCCTCGTCGCTCGAGGGCATGTCGCCGACTTCGACGGTGCGAGCCTTTGACTTGGCGATGGCGGCGTCTTTGCGAGCCTTCTTCAGGGCCTTGCGGTCTTCGCGGTTGGCCTCGGCAGCGGCAGCGGCAGCGGCCTTGGACGTGCCGGCGCCGGCGTCGCTGTCCTCCTCCTCCGAGGACTCTTCCTCGGAGGACTCCTCCTCTTCCTCAGATCGGTCTTTGGCTTCGGCGCTCCACATGCTGACCTGGTTGCCCTCGGCATCGACTGGTTGCAGGCCGCGCGAGTAGTGCTTGCCACCTGGCAGATGGAAATCATGGTCAGCAGCCAGCGGTCAGCGAGGGGACGCCAGACTCACCTCCTCGCGTGGGCTTGTTGAACTTGCCACCACGGCCTCTCCCGGCAGGGCCTCCAGGAGCCATGTTGTACTTGCGAAATAAAAATGTGCGAGAGTTTTAGGGAAGGGCAGCAAGGTGTTGTTGGATCGCACCCAAGATGGCTGGCATCCAACGTAGAAGAAGTAATGGTCTGGTGGCGTTGGAGACGAGGACGGGTCAGAATGGAAATGTTTGGCAGCGTGCCGAGGCGGGGTAGCGGGGTAGCAGTTGAGAGGATGGATGGGTAAGTCGCTGCGAACAGGACTTGCACAAGTCGTTTAATACGTGGGCTCGAGAGGTGTTACGAAGGAGGGCATGTGCGAAGGTGCAAAGAATCGACAGCAGAGCAAAAGATCCTCGCAATGACTCAGGACGAGCAAGACGCGCAGCAGGTGAGTCAGGCTCCAAGCCCAGGCGGGCGGGCCGCTGGTCTGGGACGTGACGCTCACACGACCGGGACGGTTGGATGCATTTCAGGGTCCCCCGTTTGGGTGCTAAGCCCGGCAGGGGCGGTGACGCTGGCGACACCTACCAAGGTACTCGTACTCGTGCTGATTCGGTACACGGCCGTCTATTTCACCGCTCCCGGGGGCCCTCTGTCGGCGTATGCCAATTGCGTCACTTGCAATCTGCCCAGAGGCAAATTGCGGTGCTGAAATGTCGCCAAGACGGCTGGCGAGACTTACCACTCACAGGGATTTGCCTGGCTCTCAGCGCTCAGGGCGCAATTCCAGCGGGAGCAGCCGCCCACAGCAGCCTCCCTGCTCAGCCAGTGAGGACGGCGCTGATACTAATTAGAAGTCAGGCCCGGCCCACGCGTCGCGTCGGCTGCAGGCACATCATTCTTCCGGGCCGAGCCCACCCGCTCTCGCTTTATTAGCTCCCTCGCCGCAGATTTCGCTTTTCCTTTTCTTCTCTTCTTCTTCAGGAAAACCTACTAGAAAAATAATCCTTCATATTCACTCTGGCTTCTACGTTTCCATGGATGCTACCGGAGGGGAAACTGGAGGAGAGAAGATCTCCGTCGATCTTACCATCTGCGCTGCCTGCACCTCGGTGCCCGTGGTCCAGATAAAATTTGTCCGGCGGTACATGCCTTCTCCCACCAACTTGTCAATGTGAGCATCGCGAGTCGACGTGAGGAGCGCGGGTGTGCATTGCGCGCTCTGGATCCGCCGTCGCCCGCAAAGCAAGCACACGTAGATTCTCCCACCCTTTGCGTAGTCTGCCTTGTTCTGCGCCTGCGTGCCTGGATGTCGAGCCACGGCCCACGCATCCGTGGTGAGAGTTGAAGCGCCAGCTGGTTCATGGCCAAGCCACAAATGCCTTGCAGGGCTGGACCAACGCCCGGCTGCTGCTTGCCAACAGTCGTCCTCTCGTTTAAGTCTACGGAGTATGGCCTGGTAATTTGCGCCTTCACCGACCGCGCTCGCTTCTCGCTAGGGCAATGGGCAGGCGGAGCAGCTTGCGACTCGGCAGCACACCGTCAGACACTACTACGAGTACAAGTACATGTGGGTAGCTCGGGCACAATCCCCATGGTGCCAAGCATCATCACCATCAAGCTGCAAGGGCGTTGTCGTGATTTCAGTGTATTCCGAATATTTGCAAAGCCAGCAAATTGATACAGCCAGCCGTTGCGCCCTCCGGACCCAGTGTCCACCTCAAATCCGACATACCAATTCCCAACCCAGGTTTCCATGTTGATGCGCTGTCCCGTCCAAGTGTCAATCCCAAATCATACATCGATTCCAGCCCTGGTTTGATATTGTTGTGCTCTCCGCCGTCCAAGCGTCCACCCAAGATCATGACATCAATCCCATCCGGGGTGTTCTGTTCCTTTGAATCCCACGGCACCAAACTCCACATCAAGTTCCGTTGTCGTCAATACCGCGTCGCGAAACGTCGCGTGTGTCGTCAAATGTAAAATTACCAAGTCTTCCAAACTCCAAAACCGCCAGTCCGCCGCCATCGTTGGGGCATTCACCACCAGGGCTCGGGTTGACGTTGCTGGCGCGTCGCCGCCCTGGCATTGCACCTTTCGCTTGTCTGGGGACTTGCGGTTCCCCTTTCCGCTTCACCAATGGATGCCCGTTCGCGGTGTTCCGCGGCGCGCTGGCTCGCAAGGCACCTGCGCATCAGGAGGAGCAAGAATAGTCGTGGCTCCCAGTTCCCTCCTTGCACACCCTCCACGAGCTCGAGAAATGTGTTCAGCAGTCCCTCTTCGCCCATTTCGTCCATAAAAAGTTCCAAGTATTCTTCTGATCGTGTGCCGAGAGTAGGGTGGCCGCGGTACTCGCTAACCGATGTGGTGGTGGCATGTGAATCCGCAGCCTGCGCCGTGTCCTCCAAATGAGCGGTATTAGCTCCCAGAAAACCTGATCCCGTAGAGTGATCCGGGGCTTTGGATATTGGCTCAAAGGGGCTCCAAAAGTACTCGGTGAGGTAGTACGGAGGTGGTGAAACATCATAGTCGTACGGAGGCAAAGTCTCCCGATCCAGCTGTGTGACGGCCTCGTATGATGGTGGCTCTTCCGAAGACATGCCTAGATGATCACGACTGGAAGCCGTCGTCATTCGACTGGGCCCGGATAGTAGCTGCTGCTGCTGCATAGCGGCAGGAGACTGGCATGTGCTTCGAGTTGCCATTGATGAGGTGACGAGGTGATGCCAGACAGGTGATAAAGGGTTGAACCGGGATGAGATGAAGTGCAGCGGTGGAGACAGCCGACGTCGGATGCTTTGCAAGGCACAAGGCCTTTATGTAGCGGGAATGCGAGTGAGACTGATTTCAAAATTGTTAGAGGGTCGGCGCAAGCTCGACGCCTCAAAACCTTCAAGCATTTTCAGTTGTTTGGACTGGAAGGTAAGTCGGACATGTCCAGGTCCAGACCTCGCACCGATGAACTATGGTCCTCCCTCCCAGGCGCTGAGGCTAAATGGAGCTTGAAGAGGTGGAAGGCAATATTAAAGCTTGCGGCTGTCGAACAGCCAGAGAATTGTGTTCAGGTTGAAGAGCGGATAAGCTCTCGTGCAGAAGTCTATTAGCCGTTGCCTTGTATGCCAGGATATCCATCATTTAGAGAGCGACTGCAGCACGTCGTCCAGCCGTTGCCTCTTGTTTCTTCGTAGCCGCGGCTCAGTCCGGTCCGCGAGGACACTGTTCGTTTTCGTCTTGCTTGTTGGCGGCCGCACGGCTCCTCGCTGACCGCGGACAAGCCCGGGTCTCGTGAATGTGTACCGGCTCGTTGAAAAGAGCCCGCGACTAACGTATGAAGGCTTGGGCGTGATGCCTCCCCGTCCACTGTGTCCCAGGAACAGGCACGCCAGAGGCTTAGATGGCAGCACAAAGGGGCCGATGACAGTCTGGGTGTCTGTCTGGATGCCATGGCGTTTCAAGTCCCCGTCATGAGTGAGTTGGCCGATGAAGGAGTACAGCCAGAAGGCCCAAGGTTCGAACGCCACGGTGTGGCAAGTTCTGGCGTCCCTGGAGGCCGCATCAGGGTCCCACACAGGCATGTTGACCTTGGCCGCGTCTGTCAGGTAATTCAAAAGGGGCGGTGCCTCGCGGTTGGGGACGAACTTTACCGCGCACCGGGAGTCGCTGCATAGTGACGCCAGGTCCGCGTCAACGCTCCTTGCCAGATCTCGGAGTCTGGTGTGGCGCGCTTCTTCGAGTGGCGCGAACAGCATCAGGTACCGCATGAGAGAGTCCTCAAGACCTTGAACCTGTTCGGCCAGTTCCCAGCCTCCGTCGGCAGCGTGGGTGAGCGGGCGTGACCAGTCCTCCCTAGAACCCAGGACATCATACAGTACCAGAGAAGGGAACTTGGACACCCAGCGTAGCGACTCCTGCGTCGTGACCTGATCCCCCCATATTCGCAGGATTCGCAGCAGTGGGAATGGACTCTCCATCTCGGTCCAGCCGCGCACGAGGCGATCGTTTACTTGTGGGAAATCGGCGCAGACCTCGTCGGCCGGCTGCAGGAGCTCCAGCACGCCGAGGTTCTTGACCTCGGCTAGGCACAGCAGCTCATTGGTGGTGAAACTGCAGCCGCCACTGATGACGAGGTGGGTGATGAAGTCTGTCGTCAGGGAAGTCATGGGCTGTGTGTAGCGCTTCAAGCCTTCCGTTGGGTGGCAAATGTGCTGTCTGAAGCGATACAGCCCTAGCGTCTTGTCCTCATCCTCCCGCAACAGGAGGTTCGAGAATACCTTCCACGCATGAAGGCACACGCCCCTGCCGCCGTTCTTGTTAGCCAAGGTCAAGCAAACTGAAGTGAGCCGGCGGCGTGGAGCTGGCCAGGCATGGGGTGCACGAGGCGGCGACGTACCTCGCCTCCAGAAAGCGCCAGATGCGCCATTGGAGACGTTGCGGAATGGCGTCGAAATACTCCTCGGCGACATCGCCGATGTGGTTGGCAATGACGGTAATCGCCATGTCTACCAGTGAGCGCGGGCCGCGCGGGCCACGATGCGTGAACAGCGGGTACGGGCGGCGGCGAGCCCAGTCGAGCTCGGCGCCCTGGCGGGACATGGATCGGCGAGGCAGAGTCCATTCTTTGAAGACTTGCCCAGACGACGTGTCGAACATGGTGGCAGGGTCGGGCTTCGGCGGGAACGAAGCAGCGTCTCAGAGGCCATCTCGGGCCTGCGCGGGTCGGGCGAGGCGTCAAGAGGAGGCACGAGGTCGAGGTGACGAGAGCTCGCTGGGCGGACAGAGTTGGTGGGCTGCCGTGAGGGAGGTGCGGGTGGCTGTCAGCTCCACGGGTTGCATCTCACACCGACAGCGTCGCCGCGCTCTCCGGCAGCTTGATTCCTCCATACAAGTTGGTCGCGGGCATTAAAACGGAGGCAGGTCGCTCCAGGCCATATTTTCCTTTATTCTCATGCTCGCCCAAAATGGGAAAGTCGGCTACCAATAACGCCTCGTTAATGCTAATTGACTGCCCGCTGCCAGAGCTAAATCCACCGATCCGGCCTCCAGCAACGCGTCCACCGCCAGCGTACAACCCATTGTACATGCGGCTCTGCCATGCTCTGTTGCGTCGTCGCCGACCGCCCTCCCGCCAGGTATCATTCCCATTACAGCATCGGCTTCAGGTCCTTGGAAACCGTGAACGGCGCCTCCGTCTTGCTCTTGATCTCGTCCACCGTCACGCCATCGGCAATCTCGATGAGCGTCAGCCCATGAGCAAAGTCGACGTCGAAGACGCCCTGCAGCTCGTCAGTCAGTCAACGTGTCCCGTTTCAGGCAAGGAAAAGACGGGAAGACTCACCAGCTCCGTGATGATTCGCGACACGCACGCGCGTCCAGTCAGCGGGAACGCGCACTGCTTGACAATCTTGGGGTTGCCCTTCTTGTCCGTATGCTCCATTGTCACCACAACCTTGGTCGCCGACGGGTTGCTCACAAGATCCATGGCGCCGCCGAAACCCTTGACCTTGCCAGGCAGCATCCAGTTGGCCAGGTCGCCCGTGCCGCTGACCTGCATGGCGCCGAGGATGGTGAGGTTGATGCGGCCGCTGCGGATCATGCCGAAGCTCTCCTCGCTGCCAAAGACGGCAGCGCCGGGGTTGAGCGTCACCGTCTCCTTGCCGGCGTTGATGAGGTCGGCGTCCTCGCTGCCCTTCTTCGGGTACGGCCCCAGGCCGAGGATGCCGTTCTCGGACTGCAGCTGGACCTCGACCTCGGGGCCGACGAAGCCCGGGGCGAGCATGGGCATGCCAATGCCCAGGTTGGCGTACATGCCGTTCTTGAACTCCTTGGCCGCCCGCTTGACGATGCGCTCGCGCTTGGCGGCCGTGTCGCCGGTGCCCAGGGCCGCCTTGGCGTCGGCATCGTTCTCGTCCTTGGCCCAAGTATACTTCTCAATCTGCTTCTCGCTGGTGCTCTGGATTACACGCTTGACGTAGATGCCAGGCAGGTGGACGGCCTCGGGCGGGATCTCGCCCGGCTCGACGATGTGCTCGGCCTCCACAATGGTCACCTTGGCGTTGCGGCCCATGGCGCCGTTGAAGTTGTGGGCAGCCAGGCGGAACTGGCAGTTGCCGAGCTTGTCGGCCTTGTAGGCCTTGACGAAGGCGTAGTCGCCGGCGATGCTGTGCTCGAGCAGATACGACTTGCCATTGAAGACCTTGACGTCCTTCGGGTACGAGTACTCGGCGGCAGTGCCGTCAGGGTTGTTCTTGAGCGGCAGGTCTCCGGTCTGGACGACAGTGCCGTATGCGGCAGGTGTGTAGAAGGCGGGGATGCCCTTGCCGCCGGCTGCGCAGCGCTCGGCGAGGGTGCCTTGGGGCGTCAGCTCGAGCTCGACCTCACCCGTCAGATACATGGTCTCGAAAGTCTTGTTCTCGCCGATGTAGCTGGCGACCATCTTCTTGACCTGCTTGGTCTTGAGCAGCTTGCCGAGACCCGAGTTGTCGGTTCCGGCGTTGTTGGAGACGGCGGTGAGGCCCTTGATGTCGGGCCTGCTGAGGACCTCGTCGATGAGGGTGTCGGGGACACCGCAGAGACCGAAACCGCCGCACAGCAGGGTAGAGTTGGGCTTCATGTCCTTGATGGCCTCGGCGGCAGACGGGTACACCTTGTTGATCTGCCCCCGGCGGATCGAGGCGGAGAAGGACCTGGAGAAGACGGATGTGGGCTGCGGGCCGGTGTCAGCACGGCGGTTGCTCCCGCGCATGATCGCAGTACTCACGTGGGTGCCATGACGAGCGAAGGCCCTGAGGGTTCGCATGCGGAGAGCCGTGGAAGGCATCGCGACGGTTCGACGGTTCGGGGCGACGGTGACGATGCCGAGGATTCAAGGTGGGCGATGGGTCAACAAGCGGGCGATGGATTCCGCAACCTATCCAGGTACACAGACAGAGCACGGCGACACGACTACTCGGAGACAGATGCGCGCAGAAGCAGGAGGCGAGACGGTTGGGAGCTGCATCCCGCGCGCGAGCATGCCTGGCAGGGCGGCTTTAAAGTACCAGAACCGCGGGTGGCCGAACGGGTCAGCACAGCGGCCCCTCCTCCGCCTTTCGGCTGGAGCTGTCGGCTAAGCCAGCGCCTGGGGCCCGGCGGGCCAGTTCCGCTGGCTGGGGCGTCGGAAGGCAGCGGCCAATTCCGAAGGCTGCAACGCCGCCAAACACGTCCCGCTTCTTCAAGGGCCCTCGTTGCTCGTAACCGTCGGTTGCCGCCAGCCGCTAAGCCCTCCTGGGCGTGGCTCCCTCCGGGTTCAGCGTCGGTTCGAGGAGGCCAGGCGTCGTAGCGTCCAATGGGTAAACCGTCTTCCGGGCTGGAGCCCGGCATCGGGTACCGGTACGGCTCTCAGTTTCGGTGACCGCTGCGGAATGCCGTGTCTCTATCGCCAGGCGAAATACATCATCCGTCATTTCCCTGACAAATGCCAATGCCCTCTCCTAATTTCTCCGTAAAGGTGAACCTTCTCCTTGCCAGTGGCGCAGAAGTCAAGATGGCTCATGAACCAAGCCCCAGTTCTGCGCACGTCGACGCTGGGCATCGCGCCACCTCTGTTCCATGCAAATGGTCCCTGCATGTTAAAAACGCAAGGTAACTCTCGCAGCCAAGGGGCTACGATGACTTGGCTTGTGCAAACCTTACCATGTGAGCATATGGCGGAAGAAACATTAGCCACTTGCTGGTTTACTTTCTGTAGCCGTGTGCTTCGGTACCTTGGACACTAGCAAACGCTGCAACGCAAAACACCACAACCCTGCGGGACGACGACATGTATTATGGTATTTATTTTCCATCGGACCGAATTTACTCTGGCCGCTACCGCGGTGGAAATGCACAACCTGCAGTTCGCCGTCAAAGGCAACCCCATTGGATACCTGCAAAAGATCCGGCATGGAAGCTGCAGGGTAGGCCAAAGAGCCGGGATTCGCCTGCGATACTGTCTACGGCTCAAGCTACCTTATCTACTGACAGCATCACTGACGTCGATGCATGATCGTACTATTAGCTGCGTCTTGGAGGAGAGCAGTAGCTTAATTGAAATTCTTCAACATCTTAGAATGTCCACGTGGTTGACTCGCCAGGTCTTACTCCGTACATGCGGCTGGTACTCGTACTCAAAGCTGCCCCAGCCCGCAACGCCTTATCAGCTTATCGCCCCGTAGGTCCAGCAGTACCGGCAAAAAAATTCCCAAAATCGCGGTTCCCATCGAGTTCAATTCGCAGCACATCAACCAAGCTTGTGGTTGTCTCGTCGCAGAGCCCAAGCCGCCGAACACGATGGAGTCGAACTCGAAACGCCGCAAGATTGACCATGCAGGCTCTGGCCTGCGACACAAGGGTCTCATCGACTTCGAATCGCGAAGCTCGGCGCAGGTGTCGACCGCGAGCACCTTCGTTCTCCAGACGGACGAGCTTTTGAAGGAGGCCAAGTTGGACTACGGCAAAGCGCTCAAGAATGTGGACAAACGTCTGCACAAACTCAAAGGAATCGTCGAGTCAATTGAGGCCCACGAGCCCCTTCCCGTGAGTTCCCGCGTAAGACGGCTTTGCTGCCTTTCGCTAATCCATCCCAGATCTCCGAGGCCACCTCCAAATTCGAAAAGACGCACCGAGTCGTCATCCCCTACCCCGATCCGAAGCCCGCCAAAGATGCCCCGTACAAGATTGCATACGCGAAGCCGGCGCAGTGCAATGTCGTCGGCAGCTATGTCTCCAGAACCATGGCCAAGACGCAGCCCGCCTTCGGCGTAGACATGGTTGTCCAGATGCCCAAGTCGCTGTTCCAGGACAAGGACTACACCAACATGCGCTACTTTTATCGCAGAGCGTACTACATTGCCTACATTGCGGCGCATGTACGCAAGGAGCTTGGAGACGCGATGCACCTGACCTTCGAGTGCTTGAACGAAAACCCTTTGCTCCCGGTGCTTGTGCTTCGAGAGCAGGCGACTGGCGACCAGGCGAATGGAAAGCCCCACGCAAAGAGCTCCCACAAGGTCGAATGCAGCATACGACTTATCCCGTGTGCCCCAGACGAGCTCTTCCCATGGTCCAAGCTGACCGCTGCCTCGAGCTGCAACCGGGCTGTGGACGGAGACGAACAGAAGACAAGCTCTGCAGCGACGCCCTTCTACAACTCCACCTTGAATGCCGAGAGGACCTTTATCCCGTATCTCCGTCTCCTCGCCCACGCAAAGACCGAATGCCCTGCGTTTGCCGATGCCTGCATCCTCGGCAGGACCTGGCTTCAGCAACGCGGCTTCGGGGGAAACATTTCTCAAGGCGGGTTCGGACATTTTGAATGGGCTGCCATGATTGCGCTCCTCCTGCAGATGGGCGGACGCAACGGCCAGGCTGCTTTGTCAACATCGTTGAGCAGTACGGAGCTCTTCAAGGCTGCTATTCAATTTCTTTCGACAACGGATTTCAACAAGAGGGCATTCGCTTTTGGAGCGTCTGTGCCGGACCCGAAAGGTATCCGAGAGTCCGGTCCTGTCATGTTTGACCCGACCCGGGAGCTCAACATTCTCTTCAAGATGACTCCATGGTCGGCCAGTCTGCTCCAACTGTACGCCAAGTCGACCGCTGATTTACTCGCCGACGAGGCTGCCGACAAATTCGATTCTACGTTTATTGTAAAAGCAGACGTGGCGCCCAAGGTCTTCGACGACATCTTTGAGATCAGTAGCTCGGATATTTCTTCCAAGTATTCGAACACTGCTGATCGAAGCAGTCCGGCTTGGAAGTTTGGCTTCGAGGCGCACAGGGTTCTCAAGAGGGCGTTTGGGGATCGAGCTAAGCTTGTTCATATCCAGCAGCAACCGCGAGGACCTTGGCCGCTGAAGAGCGCATTGCCTGACAAAGCCTCGAAACTGCTTGTGGGGGTCATCTTCGAGCCCACTCATATGTCTCGACAGATGGAGTACGGACCTCCCGCGGAGGAGCCGAAGGAGGCGGCAGCATTCCGCCAATTTTGGGGCGATAAAGCCGAACTGCGGCGGTTCAAGGATGGGAGCATCCTCGAATGTGTCGAGTGGACGAGCAGACTACCATCTATGCTTTGCGAGGAAATTGCTCGCCACGTCTTGAAGCGTCACCTGAAAGTCATGAAGGATGAAGTCACCAGGTTTGAGCCTGGGCTTTCTACAGTCATCAACCTCTCCCATCTCGACAAGGAAGCTTTCGATGCCTCGAGGAGGGCATTCTCGACGCTCGAGCAGGACATCCGCAACCTCGAAGACTTGCCTCTCCAAATCAGACAACTGTCTCCGGTCTCGCCGATGGCTCGGTATGCTTCCGTCCAGCCTCCGATGCTGGGCTTCCACAAGGGATCTGTGGAACCGATGGACGTCAACCTCTATTTCGAGGCCTCGAGCAAGTGGCCCGAGAACTTGACGGCGATCCAGGAAGCCAAGATTGAGTTTCTCCTCGACATTGACAGGCGCATGAAGGCAGCGCATGAAAATGTCACTACGTACCTGGGCCGCGAAAACAGAGACATTGGCATCGAGTCGTTGGCCTACTTGGACATAATCTACGACAACGGCGCGGCTTTTCGCCTTCGCGTCCACTGCGACTTGGAGCAGACTCTTCTGGAGCGCCAGGTCTCAAACAAGACGCTTGATCACCACGTGCGAGACGAATCTGTGGACGCCTTGGCCAAGTTTGAGTGGTTGTACACGACCCTTCCGCTGCACTCTCAGACCATTGCCACGTTCTGTACGAGATTGCAGCCGCTCTCACAATCGATCAGACTGGTCAAACAGTGGTTCGACAGCCACAAACTCAGCGGCCACTTCAGCGAGGAGCTCATCGAGCTTTTTGTGCTGCACGTCTTCCTTCAGCCTTACCCCTGGATGGTGCCGTCTTCCCCGACGACCGGCTTCTTGCGAACCCTGTTCTTCCTCTCTAGGTGGGACTGGCGCGAAGAGCCCTTGATTGTGGATTCGGCAGAGGTGCTCACCGTCGAGGATCGTTTGTCGATCCGCAGGGAGCTCGAGTCGTGGAGGAAGCGTGACCCTCACATGAACCACTCAGTCATGTTTGTGGCCACCTCGAACGACCAATCCGGCCTGGCCTACACGCGCAACGCCCCCTCCAAGCTCATAGCTTCGCGGATGACCCGTCTCGCCAAAGCAGCCAGCAAGGTTGTTCGCGAGCAAGGAAGTCGCCTCGACGCCGCGGGCCTCTTCGACACCTCCCTGCGAGACTACGACTTCCTCATCCACCTCTCCTCGAAGGCCGTCAAGGCCATCGTCCGCGATGCCGCCACCGAGGCCGGCGCCAAGAAGCACTCGCTGTACAAGAACCTCGACGAGCGCACGGGCAAGATGCCGCTCCCCGTGCGGGCGCACCCCGTCGACATCCTGGCCGACGAGCTGCAGCGCGCGTACGACGACACCCTGGTCTTGTTCCGCGGCGGCAGCGACGACACCGTCCTGGCGGCCATCTGGAGCCCGAAGCTCCCGCAGAAGCAGAAGTTCAGGGCGGGCCTGCCGTACAACTTCCGCAAAGCCGCGGGAGAGGGCGACGAGGACGAGGGGGCGGACGTGGTGGAATTGAACCGCAACGCGGTGCTGTTGGAGATTGCGCGTGCGGGTGGCGACATGATCAAGAAGATTGAGGTTGTTGCCGAGGAAGGTGAAGAGTGAAGAGCTGATCGGCTGTGTTTTGGAGAGCGGTTGGTTAGACGACTTGGTTTGACGACATCAATACGTGGCCAACGTCATATCACAGAATATTGATCATCATCCGGGTAAGGGGTACATTAGCTCATGAACAATTTTTACCATGTATCCGGTCTACCAGATTTGTACCCTACTCAAAAACGCCGTGCCATGGTATAGATGCATATGTACAGAAGCCCATCCATCCACTCATCCCAGTTTCATCACTTCCCATCCCGCCGTTTACGGCGTTTTGTCCAACCGTTGGCGCGGACTGGCGAGCAAACAACCTTCTTCATTGCGAGCCCCTCTTCTCCACATGTTGCGTCGAGAACGAGCAGAACTTGTCCTTGATCGCCACCACCTCGTACGTGCCCTCCTGGCTTGCCTTGACCACCTTGGTGTGCTCGTGCGAGACGTCGTGTCTCGTCTCGAGCACGAGGCTCCGCTGCCCCCGCTTGGCATTGGTGCTCCTGGTGTAGGTGAACTCGAAGGGCGGCGTGCCCCAGAACTCGAACAGGATGTCGACCTCGTTGCCCTCGTGGATGTCCACGCGGGACTGCTTGCCGCGGCTGATCTGCACCCTGGGAAGGGGGTGGATGGTCTTGCGGAGGTTGACGGCGGCGCGGCACTCGCTGGCCTTGTCGGAGATGCTCGTGATGGTGAACTCGCCGGGCTTCTCGGCGATGCGGCGGAAGCTGGTCGTTTGGGACTTGGCGTTCCAGTGGCCGTTGAAGTCGTACGCGACGTCGAACGGAGGCGTTCCGGAAAGCGTGTACGCAATACGTTCGCCGACGCAGAAGTCCTCCCTCGACTCCAGGGGGTAGATGGACGGTGCGTCGAACAGCTGAATCTGGATGGCGGGGGCGCCAATCTCATACTTCTGCTGGCAGCCCCGTGCGTCTCGGACCTTTCGGAGACGGAGCTGCTGGGTTCCAAGGCGCAGATGCTCTCTAGGGATCGGCATGCCGTAGGAGTTGGAGTTGATGGAAGGGATGCGGTACGTTTCGGGAGGTGAGCCCGACTGGTGTTTGATTTCGACCTCGACGTAGAATGGCGGCACACCGGTGAGGGTGATGGGGATCTTGTCCTCCTGCTCCTGCTCCTCCATGCAATACTTGAAGGATTGCCCAGGCTTCGAGAACGTGGCCGACGGCTTGGCATTGACACGCTGCTGGATGATCAACGGGTGGAAGTCCTTGTTGCTGTTGTAGAGGTTGTCGGCCAGACCAAAGAACCTGTACGTGTAGTCGCCCGCTTTGGTCGTGTCCATGGAGATGGCGGCCTTCGCCAAGGCGGCGTCGAAGTTCTTCTGGACGGGTGACGTTGACCCCTGAGGGGACTTGTGCTTTACTTCGTACTCCACGTGGTACGGAGGAGAACCTGGGCGCGGTAAGCATACATGCATGTGAGCAGGAGTTGGGGCAACTGACCTTGCAGCTTGACTTCGAAGCCATCGATGTCACCCTCACAGACTTCTTTCTTGATGAACACGTCGTTGGTCAGCGTGACGCTGTCGGTCTCCATCAGAGATATCTGTGGGCGAGGGAACCAGTCGACGTGGAACTTGGACGCGGAGGCGTCGACGATGCCTGGGCACTGGTTGTCCCTGACATCGACTATCTCGTATACTCCGCGAGACCTGACAAGAAGATGATCGTTTGCGCTCGTCGCCGTCTTGGTAAGCACCTCGCCCGATCCATTGGCATTTCGGTACGAAATGGTCCAAGGGGCCTCGCCCTGGAGACGCAGCGGCAGACGCAGCGCGGCGTCGGACTCGACGGCCATGATGCTATTCTTCTGCTCCACCAAACCGAACGCACCTCGGGGCCGCTGCCTTCGCACCGAGATCTTGAGCTGGTCTTGCAAGAAATTTCGGCAGCCGCGCTTGTCCTGGACACTGCTGAGAGCCAAGATGTACTCTCCTCCTTTAGTCAGGGGGGCAGTCTTGATGCTGAAGCGGCTGTTCTCGATGCCGGTGGCGCGTTCGGACTTTCGCTTGCCGTCGTGCACAATTTCCCATTCAAGGTTGAATGGAGGGTCTCCAGAGAGCTCGACGTCCACCTGGACCTCCGAGTCCAAGCAGGCGTGAATGACCCGGTCCTTATTGGCAATCGTGGCCGAAGCAGCGGGCTTCACGGTTTGCTCCAATACTTTATCGGTACCCTCAAGCGGCAAGCCAGTGTACACGGCGTCGTCAATCGACTTGAAAATGTACTTGTGATGACCTGCTCTTTTGGGTACCAGCTCAAGCTGAGATCTCAGGCCAGAGACACGGTGCGCCTGGTTCTCGACTTGCCCGTCCGTGATGATCTGGTACCGGACTGTGAATGGCGGCGTGCCAACGAGATCCAGGTCGACGCGAAGGCCGATCGAATTTCCTGCGCACTTGTCGGGAATATCCTCGGATCTGATGGACAGGTGAGGCTCTAGAGGGTTCAAGAGAAGACAAGACGACGGCTCGTCGACTTCACCCTCACATGACCCACTCGAGACCGACTTGAGGGTGTACAGACCCGGCGCCGACACCACGGGCTTGTCACGAGAGTTCTTAGCGGAGTGACTGCCGATGGAGATGTTGTCGCCGTGATCTCCACTGTTAGTCAGAGAGTCTATGGGCGAAAACTCCCATGTGACTTCGTGGGAGGTATCCGAAACGTCGCCGGCTAGCCCAAAGGCCACGGGTAGCTTGGCTGCCTGGCCCTTGGCGACTTTGAGGGGGTTCCTCAGGTCGCACCCCTGCATGCGAACCTTGGGTCGTTCCTTGACGGCAAATCTCTGCGTGAGGCTTTTGGTAGATGCATGCTCCGCCTCACCCCCAGGCTCCGTGTACTTGACGATGTTGCCGAATGCGTCATGGACCTCCTCGACGGAATACTCCCACTCTCCGGACGAAGTCATGGACTCGTTGAGCCCGACGGTAACCTTGAAGGGACGCACCCAGGAGAAGTCTTCTTCGCCGCCCAAAAGAGCGTTTGAAGTGGTCTGGAGCAGAGGCGAGGTAAAGCCGTCTGGCTGCAGGCTTTGAAAGTGGAAGCCGTCGTTCTTGCCGTTGATGGTTCGGCGATAGACAATCTTGAGGGGCGGCGTCCCGAAGACCTCGAGCGACAGATCAGACAGGTCGCGAATGCACCGCCGTGGCGAGTCGGCAGTCTGTATCCGCGCTCGAGGGCAGGGGACGACGTAGGTGTCCTTGGTGGTTCGCTGAACCTCCAGCTTGTACTCGTCCAGAACCTTGCCAAGCCTATAGACGCCGGGCTTCTTGACCGGGTAGTGCCAAGTGAAGCCGACGGCGTTGGAATCAGCACTCTGGTCGCGGATCAGCCGAGCCACCTTGTTGACATCACGATTCGACACCTTGATCGTCTCCTCCTTGTTGGTGTCGAGGTCGATGCGGATGAGTTCGATCTCGGCCGGAACGGTGGCGTTGAAGTAGATGGGCAGCGCAGCACCGGTCTTGGATTTGGAACTGAGGCAGTAGGGAAGTCCGTCGGAGTTCAAGACGGCGGACCCTTCAGGAAGAATGTTGATGATCTGCCGGCCCATGATCAACGAGTGGTTGTTGAGGATGTTGGACGCCTTGACGCTGTGCTCGGAAATGGAAAGCTCGCGATCGTAGAGAATCTTGACGATGCCGAGAAGCCACGACTGCCAAGGGAGCTGGTTGCAGGTTAGCTTAGCCATGGACGCACGGCAGCACGCAGAGCTTACCGGGATGTTGAACATGAGCATGTAGTTGAGCACCAGGTGGCCGGCAAAGACGCTGGTGACAACAGCCTGGGACAGCTCGAGCCATGGTATCCTGAGCTCCGGGAGGCCGAAGAGGAAGGCAAAGTCGATGAATATCCACTTCAGGAACAGCCACCACGACGAATCGCCGTCCTCGACCACCTGGAGCCAGTCGTAGAGCTTCCAGGCCCAGAGCAGCACGTAGACGGCGAATGCGTAGAGGCGCTGCTGCGGCGCATCGAGGAAGGTCAAGGGGATGACGGGCTGGCTGGTGACGGGGCGCGCCGTCAGGTTCTCGGGAGCCAGGGGCAGCGTGGGCGACTTGGCGGATCCGCCGACCGAGGACACGGAGCCCACGGTGGAGGGCGTCTCCTGCACGGGCTGGCGCCGGGCATTGGTCGCTGGGGTCGCTGGAAACCCAGACCGCATGCGAGGAGTCGCGCTCATCGCATTCCGTGTTTCTCGGGACGTCGGCACAGAAGAAGCATCGGAAGCGGCAAGCAGCTGAAGCGGTGCGCGTGCGTGGCGCTGCGTGGGAGCGAGGTGAGGGCGAAGGTGACGGTGGGTGGATGGTGATGGTGTTTTCTTTCGACGGCGAAGAATTCCGTCACGCTCCGCGGTGGCACCCAGCAGCAGCGGCGCCCGACGCGCCTGCAGTAGCCCGCCGGCAGCCTCGAGGCCTGTGGGGGGAACCGCGGTTGGAGCGCTGTGATTGGACGCTGCTGGCCCCTGCTGCGCGCTGCCTACAGGCTAGCCAACCACAGCGACGGGAAGCTGTAGACGCTACCTTAGGTGTGCCTGGCCGTTGGGCCCATCCCCGACCGCAAGACGATGTTGTCAAATCGGTGTAAAAGGCATCACTGCACTCCATGCAGCCGCCAATCCACCCGCAGTACCAGGCCTGTCCGCTCGCTAGCATCGCCATTTAAACGGGCCATAGATGCCTGCCTTATTCCTGGTGTATCTATGGTGTTTCTGACGCCAAACCACTCACGATCGTACGCAATCTGCCGCCATATTGCCTCGGCTGGCTGGAGTTGGCCATTTGGATGGCAGTGGATGATCGCCTGCAGTCTGCTACCCTGTCTACTTGGCTGGGCTGTTGTTCCAACCTGCTGTCACGACTCATGACTGACACAAGAGCCGTTGCCGGAACAGAGTCAAACGGAGGTCCTCACGAAGTTGGGGGATGATACAATCCTCGAGGAACTCAGCTCAAAGGTTCATAGATAATATCAACACCCAAGCCATAGGGAAATTAGGATGACACATCGCCTGGAAGCTTGCCTACAAAATAATTTAGACGAAATCACAGCCAAGACAGAAGGCAGCGCTGCAGAGGGCAAGCAACCTCGCCACTCTGCAGGTGCAATGGCCAGCAGGCGCAGACGCCAAAGCTCCGACGTGGAAGACCTCACATTTACAAGCCGCTCGAGAGGCATGAGCGAGGCTGAGCAGCGTCGAAATCCCGCGCGCAGTGCCAAGCGCAAGGCCAGCCAAGAGGTGAGCATCGAAGCGGCACCAGCTATCGCCTCATCAGAGAACCTGCTCGAGGAGACCTTGAAGCCTCTGAGCGCCGCCGACATCCA
The DNA here is from genome assembly GCA_024341135.1 of Tolypocladium album. Classification (NCBI taxonomy): domain Eukaryota; kingdom Fungi; phylum Ascomycota; class Sordariomycetes; order Hypocreales; family Ophiocordycipitaceae; genus Tolypocladium; species Tolypocladium album. The sequence continues at coordinate 82,723 of JALHCF010000139.1, forward strand.
GGAGTGGGACGGCTGGGCAGAAGTGGAATCGGAATCGGTACGCACAGCCATTGCGCCGCGCCCTTTCGCTCTCCTGTGCAGGGAATTACTGACTTGTCTTGGAACTAGGCCTTCTTTAATCTCATTCTGCAGAGGCTGGGCGTGCCGAGCATAAAAGCAACTGAACTGCTTGCCGCCGAGCAGTGGGCACTGGATCACCTGCAGTGGGTATGCCGTCTCATGCTTGACTTCTCGAGCTAACTAGCTGCTTCGAGGAAACCGGTGTTTGGCTTGATCTTCCTGTTTCAATACGATCCGCACCTGGAGGACGACGACGACCAAGGTGAGGACGAAGAAGCAGATGCCGCAATATGGTTTGCCAATCAGGTACGTTGGGCGCCGTCTTCGCTCCTGGTGCTTTGGCTGAGTTCGACGAAAAGACTTCAAGCAATGCCTGCGCCTCAGTCGCCATACTCAACATCGTCATGAATGCCGACGAAGACGAGTTAGGCGAGCAGCTGCGGGCATTCAAAGAGTCAACGCGAAGCCTCAGCACGGCGCTCCGTGGCCATCGGATAGGGGCCGACTTCTTCATCAGGTCGGCTCACAACTCATTCGTGCGGCGCATGGAGCAGCTCAACGCGGATCTATACCTTGCAGATGAGGTTGACGCGGCCGGAAAGAAGGGAAGGAGGAGGAAGAAGGCCGGCGAGGAGTTCGGATTCCACTTCATCGCATACGTCCCTGCAGGCGAGCACGTATGGGAGCTCGATGGTATGAAAACCAAGCCTCGCAAGATTGGTGAGTCTTACACTACGGCTGGTCATGTAGCTCCGGCAGAGCTAACGTGTTTTTGCCAGGGAGCTTCGCATTAAATGAGGACTGGACGAGCGTCGCGAGACCTAGGATCCAATCCCGAATGCAACAGTACCAAGAAAATGAAAACGGCTTCAACCTCCTGGCCCTTTGCCGCAGCCCCGTGGTAGCCCAGAGACATGCCATTGCATTGGCTCTGGCAAAAATGCTTCACCTAAAGTCCGAGAAGCAGCATGATGCCCAGTTTGTTGACATCATCCGCGCCGAGGAACCCGTCATCGACATCGACAGTCCCGCCGAGCTGCGCGAGTTTGGCCTCGACAGGTCAGACATTCTCGACGTGCATATCCCAGAGTCCCACAAGCCACAGAATACGGAGTCATGTCTTGACCCCAAAACGGCCTATGATCGATATCAGGAGCTCGCCGTCGAGGCTAGGAGGGCCGTGAGTATGTACCGTCAGGCTCTCATCGACGTCGCGGATGAAGAGAAGCGGGTGCACGCGCGGGAGAGGGACTTCAGGCCAGCGTTGCATTGCTGGATGCAGAAGCTGGCGGAGAAGGGGGTGCTCGAGGATATTATAAAAATGTCTCAGTAAAGACAGGCGAGGGCAGGTGGGAGAGAGACGGCGTGGCGCGAATGGCTGTAGCCAGGAAGCAAACTGGGGAGCTGGAGAATATCCTCTCATGTACAGGACCAAGCTCGACGAGGGCTTCACACTATGCTACGAACATACGCCTGAGGGCGAGGCGGCGGGCAATATCGACCGGATGTATTTGCTAGACAATGTGCCTCGATTACATTCACAAAATGTACACACGTGTAAGGCCAAGGCTCACCGTGAAGGTGGCCAATATGTATCCTCCTCCATTTCGACTCCCACGCCAACCATGCTCCATGATATTACCGTACTGGCCATGTACACCCCCCAATGGTACCGTCATCAGTCGTCAGGATATTGCTCCTTGATGTTGGACACGAATGTGCACGTCGCACGGTCAAACCTTTTAAAGAACTTGCCTGCAAGAGGGAACATGCTGTCGTCTACTTGGGATGCGTCGTGAATAAGTTCGATGTTGTCAGCGGCAACCACGTGTGGCTCAGAGCCGGTGCTTGGACTTGGTGGGTGTTAGTTGAGCCTCGCCGACCCACCTCCAGGAGGGCTATACTCACAAGCACATGAAATAAAACTGATTGGGAGGCCGCGCGAGTACGGAAGGCTGATCTGTGGTGTCGCCATCGGCCTCTTCGTCCAAGTCTCTGGATTGCGTCCCGGGCAAGTTCCTAGTCCCCTGGTCGGACCAGCCGGTGACGACACCAGTCCAACCATATCGTCGATGCCGAAAGACCTGACCGATCTTGAAAGGGACCGAGTGGTTACCAAATGCGCTTCTCCGAAAGACCGGAGGCACGAGATCGTCCTTTTCCCAAACAAGCCGCAGGCGCTCCCACTGGTCGCCAAGACCTCGATTTGCGCGGCGAGCAGCCCCATTGCCCGCCTGCGCGGAGCTGTTGTACATTGGCCAGAGGTACTTTTCAAGCAGCCACGCGTCTTCGGGCCACGAGCCTGCGAATCGGCGGAGAAAGCTCGCCAAGCGGTCTTCCCATTCGAACGTGTTGGGAGCCGTCAGCATCAATGGAGCCCAAAGCGACGCATAGAGCGCGGCCTCCATGTTCATGGAGCCGTTTCCGCGTAAGAGCTGGCTCAATTCAGGGTGGGCATCGTCCTGCAGCTCCAACACCCGAGCGAAGGTCGCCTTGACGTTTTGCGCGGTCCGCAAAGCGATGGACGGCGTCGGCACCGGCGCCAGGAGTACGTCGGCGCTTGATTGCCATCCAAAATGGACCAACAGGCCCTGGAGACCAGCTGACGGCACCTCGTCGTCGAAGCTGTACGGATCGAGATACATGCGCTCCCGCGGTTCGTCGTCGCTGTCTACGGGGGCTTCGTCGAGCGTCCGTCCAGGGGCGGCAAAAACGATGGCGTGAACGTGGCTCGGAAAGGCGCAGCATTGGGTCGTCAAGCCCAGCCTAGCCGCGAGACAGCAGAAAATGGCACTCGAGATGATTGGAATAGAATCGTGATCGTCATGACGGAGGGCCTGCCCAATCAGGATGTTGCGCAGGTTCCGATAGTTTCGCTCCGGGTCATGCAAGCCAACCAGGCCTCTGGCGCGCAGCCAGCGATTCAAGGCGAGCGCCTTTTGGCGCGTCGTCAACTCATGCAGATTGGGCTGGCTGCTCCGGAACTCTTCAATCTTCTCGTCGAGCATGTGGGTGATCTATGAGGGGGGTTCAGCATCCTTTGTCGTGACGTGCCACCAATGGGAGGGGTGAACATACGTCATCGAGATCACCAAACTGATCGTGTAGCACAAACAAGTCGAATGCGCCAAGGGCTCGCTCAAGACGCACGCCGGCGACCTGGGCGTCAAGCGAATCACGATCCAGACGCAGCCTGTGCCACTCCTCAATGGCGATGCTTCTGTGGATGGCGTCGAGAAGCGCATTGCCGTAATACCTGAGATGGGATTTAATACAGGTAGAGCTCACACCGGGGGCAGGGGGGCGAGGTGCAGTTGATACCTCCGGGCCAAGTAATCATCGGCCGACTCGTCCGTCTGGCACTGCTCCAGGAGAAAGTCCTTGGCATCGTAGCCGAGGCGAGCTATGGCCTCGAAGCGCCTTAAGCGACCGACCTTGGTAGCGATGATGTCGGCGAGGAGGCGGGCCACGAGGCTGTTCTGGCGCATCCTCAGACCGAACAGGCGCTTCCACTCCACCTCGGCGACCCTGAGCCGCAGCTTGTGGGGAAAGCCGTGATCCGGGTGCCAGTACCTAAACGAGTCCCGGCAGTGCTGTCGCCAGAGCAGCGGCTCATTGGCAAGCCTGTGGAACCGGCGGGAGAGCAGCTGCAGGCCGCGGACGTTGTCCCTCGGCGACACATAGTGGAGGAGGTGCTGGATGATTTCGTCTGGGACCCGGTCCAAAGACATGGCAGCCCATCTGATTGAGGGGAAGTCGACTGTCGACTGCCTCCGCTGCCGTGGCCCGCCAGAGAGTGCACAGGTGGCCAGGAGCCGCTCGCCCGAGGCTGGATCAGGAGGACAGAGCAAGGATCAAGGGACGGCGACCACCCGGCGTGTTGAGCGAATGACAGCAGATACGAGGGACGGTCCGCGGCCACGCATGATGAGATGGACATGGGACGAAGCCGTCGGCGTCGATATAGCTAGCCTCTGGAGCGAAGGCGCACTTGATGCCATCAGGCAGAGGCGGCGGCGTCTGATTGGCCCGGTATCGCCGCCCCTCATTGGCTGCACACCTGCCGGTTGCGCCATGCCCGATCGGGGCAGAAAGTAAACAAGCCTGGCGAGTGCAGGTCCCCGACACGCGCCTTCCCTGCCCCGGCACGCCTCCACTGCGGATGGGTGCCTTACAGTACCTGAATTATTACTGCGAATACCCGCGCTCGCTGCAGAGCATGACGCGGATGCCTTCCCTCGCCTGCACACGCCTCGACAGCACCAGTCTCAGTCTCTCCATCCCTCCATCGCAAACGCCATCGCGCCCTGTGTGCCTCCCGCTGCCAGGCCTCGTCGCTCTCGCTCCCGCCTGGCCATGACACGCACCGCCCTCGCGACCACGAACAACTACGCCGACCACCACCACCACCGCCGCCGCCGCCACCACTGAACACGCTCAGCATCACCCGCTCCTCGACGCCCGCCGCCATGGTCCAACCAGGCTTCGGCGGCGCGCTCGACACTCCGCGGACCAACATCGGCGACGCGACCTACCTCAGCCGGGCCCCCGACTTCGCCGACATCTCCCAGGAGGTCTCGTTCCAGTCGCCGGCCAAGGATGGCAACCTTCTCCAGCAGCTTCGCAACGGTCGCTCCAACGGCATAAGCATCAGGACCCCCCGCCGGGGGGAGCGAGGGCCGCTGGCGGACCGACGGAACCTGCCCCCCAGCGTTGGCGGCGCCGAGTTCACGCCCATGCTCAAGTCGGCCACGAGAAACAGCGCACGCAGGCATGGCAAGGAGAACGGCGCCGCCATCTTGAACACGCCAAGTCTCGACAGGATTGACGAGGACGACATGACCCCGGTGCCGCGCATGGACACGTCGATATTTACCGGCTCGCGAAACCAATCATACTTGGACAATACCTTGCCTCAAGTCGACAGCAGTAGTGTTGCGTCGACTCCGATGGCGCTGCAGCCGCGCCGTGGCGGCGACAAAGGCCCCTTGCAAGATGGAAATCAGCTCTCGCTTCGCGAGCAAGAGAATGTCATCGACCGCATCGAAAAAGAAAACTTTGGTCTTAAGCTCAAGATCCATTTTCTCGAAGACGCATTGCGCAAGGCCGGTCCTGGCTTCAGCGAGGCAGCCCTCAAGGAGAACACCGAGCTGAAAGTCGACAAGGTCACAATGCAAAGAGAACTTCACCGATATAAGAAACACTTGACCAGCGCCGAGCGCGACCTCGAAACCTACCGACAGCAGATGTTGGAGCTACAAGAAAAAGCCAAGCGCAAACACGCTGACGAGGGCCAACGCGCTGAGCTGGATCAGCTCCAGCAGACGCTGGAAAGGCGAGAAGCGGACATTGACGACCTGCAACGCCAACTCGACCGGAGCCAGCACGACCAGGACGAAGTGGAGAAGCTAAAGGACACGATTGAGGACCTCGAGGCCGATTTGCGCGAAAGAGACCGCATTATCACGGAACGAGAGGACCAGCTGGAAGACCTGAAGGACAAGGTCGACGAGGCAGAGGAAAAGTCCAACGACTTGCAGCGAAGGGCCATCGAGCTCGAGCAGGCAAACCAGCAGAGTGAAGAGCTGGAGGATGCCAAGGACACGATCCAGGACCTGGAGCAAAATATTCGCCATCTCGAGGAACAGCTCGACGACATGAGGACCAAGGCGGCGGAGGCATCAAGCCAGCAGCAGCGGGCGGAGCGGGACTTGGAAGAGCTCCAGGAAGAGATGGCGAACAAGTCCGTGGTCACCAAAGGCCTTTCGAGGCAAATTGAAGAAAAGGTTGCTCGGTTGCAGGAGGAGCTGGACCAGTCCGGCAAGGAGTACGCCGCCCTGGAGAAGGACCTTCACAGCGCCAACGACGAAAATGCCGAGCTGCAAGCAGCCCTAAAGGAGTTGCAAGAGGATCGAAACGATTTCGAAGCCGGCAGAGAGTCCGAGTCGGCCCGCATCCAAGACCTGGAAGCTGAGCTCTTGGCTGTAGCCGACGAGAGAGATTTACTGCAAAACCGCCACGACTCCCTAACCAAGGAATCGAGCACGCTCCAAGAAGATGTTGACCGGCTGGAGAAGGAAGTGGAAGAGCTCGAGAAAAGACTGTTCCAGGAGACGGGATACGCCGTGGAGATCGAGAAGGACCTTCGAAATCAATACCAAGACGAGATTGAACGACTTAACGACGAAGTGTCTAATCTACAAGCCGAAATACGAGAAAAAGACAATTTATACGATAATGACAGCGAGAAGTGGGAAAACGAAAAGCATACTCTGGAGTCTCAGCGGGACCGCGCCGAGGAAAAAGCCGCTGGCCTTCAAAGAACAATCGAACGACTCCGACAGGCGGAAGGCAATCTGTCTGACAAGGAGTCGAGGCTAAAGGAGGCCATCGAGAGTGAGGCGGAGCGCCACAAGAATGAGGAAGCCGTCATGGCTCGGCAGATTGACGACCTGCGGGACGCCTTGGAGACGCGCCAGGGGCTCCTCACAAACCTGCGAAATGAGCTGTCGACGGTGCGCGACGAGCTTCGCCAGACGCAGATTGACTACCAATCGCAAGTTAACAAAGTTGTCGCTCTGGAAGTCGAAGTCGAGGTGCTGCAGACAAAGTCGAGTGGGAGCGCAGGCCCGGAGCTGGAGGCGGCCAAGCGCGAGTGCGAGAGGCTCAAGGCACAGCTGAGCGAGGCTCGACAAGCAGCAGACTCGGCAAGGGCTGCCAATTCCGCATCCGAGCAGGGCGCACACCGATCTACGGAATCGGCGGCACGGCTAACGTGGCAGCTCTCGGACGCGAGGTCCCAGTTGGAGAAGGCGACCAAGGAAACGCAGTCGTTGAAGGACCAGATGGCAACCCTCAACGCGGAGCTTCATTCAGTCAGGACGTCACTCGCTGACGCCAGGGCGGAGCGCGATGAACTCGATGGCCAGCTCCGGCGAGCCAACACGCACGACAATGACACCCTCCAGCTGGACCAGGAGCGCCTAGACCTTCGAACAGCCAAGATGAAGCTCGATAGTGAAGTCCGACGCCTCAAGGACGAAAATAAGGCGTTGCTTGAGCAGCGTGCAGCGGTCGAGAAGACACTGGAGAGCGAGGTCGAGAAGGCGGCTGCGGAGGAGGAGCGCCTGAGACGGGAGGTCCTGCAGCTTCAAGCACAGATTCGACAAGCCTCATCGTCTGGCGGCCATGACCTGACCGCCGCTCGCCGAAAGATTAGTGACCTGGAACGACGCATCGAGGATTACGAAGCACTGCTGGCGAGTGTCCCGACGCTGGACGGCGGGGATATCAACAACAGCGACATGTCGATTATTCAAAAGGACCTACTGGCCTCCCGACAGAAGGAGCTGGAATTCCTGCAGCGGGAATCGGCTCACCGAGATGTTGTGAAGGGGCTCAAGCGGCAGATCGCCGACCTGGAACGGCAACTTCACCACAGCGAGGTGTCTAAATTGATGAGATCGCCCGAGTCCTCGCCTGCCAAGCTGGACTCCAACGAGGCAATGCAAGACCTGCAGAGCCAGCTGAACGACCTCGAAGACCAGAAGGTCGTCCTCGAAGAGGTTCTCGAGGACGCGAGACAGCAGGCCGAGGAGACGGCCGCTCAGCATGAAAAGGCAATGCGTCGCATACAACACAAGCTAGACAAGGCGGAGCGCGATCGCAAGGCTGTGACGGCGTCCCAGACAGAGCACAGCAGGCACTCGCGGCATCTGCGCAAGACTCAGGCTGAGGTAGAGAACCTCGAGCACGACGTCCGCCAGCAGCAAGAGCTCATCAACGGTCTCGTCGCGGCAGAGTCGTCGTTGCGACGCAAGCTCGAACGCGCCCGCAGCGAGCGCGCGGCGTACCGCATGAGCGCCGAGAAGCTCCAGCGAGACATCCAACGGCTCAGGACGGCAGCCACACCGCAAGACCAGCGCCTCGCCGCGCACCGCACGACGGATTCCGCGCTCGAGACGGTCGTCCGCGCGGCCGAGGGCGCCGAGGAGCGCCACAAGAAGGAGCTGCGCGGCATGGTGATGCAGATGGAGTGGATGCAGGCCAGGTGGGAGCGCGAGGCGTCGCTACGGTCCGACGCGGCGTTCGCGAAGAAGTTCGTCCAGCTGCAGCTCGACGTGGCCAACGCTTGGTATGTCCCCCGCCCCCCGACGACGGTGCAGAGGAGCACGGCAGCTGACCCGCCCGAACAGCAACAAGGCCCAGCTCCGCGAGCTCGAGCACATCCGCGTCAACCTCCTCCACAGCCGCAAGCCGCTCGCCCTCCACGCCCCTCCCTCGAGCGCCCTGGCCGGCGCGGGAGGCAGCACCAAGGCGTCGTCGATCCGCCCGTTCCTCATCGCCGCGCGCTTCATCGCCCGCATGCGCATCTCGGCACGGGGATGGGCCGAGCACGAGGTGGTGCGGCGCAAGCTCGCCGCCGCCTCGGAGGAGCAGCGCCGCGTCAAGCGCTCCAGGCTGCTCAAGGTTGTGCGGACCGAGGAGGTGTATTGAGGGTCGTAGTTGAGCGTCGTCACTTTTGCTGTTGTTGGACAGGGGCTTCTCCGCGCGTGGTGATGGGCCGTGGGAGACGAAAACTTGCCAGCGGTCGGCTGCCTTCCCTGGGTTTGCATGGCTCTTGGCTGGACAGGGAGATGGGAACAAGCATCGGGCGCAGGCGTTGGGAGAGGCTGAGATATCAAAGTCATTGGGCAGCTGTTTTTTCTTTTCTTTCTGCTAGCATAGCCAAGAAAGGCATGACCTTATCCCAAACACCGTTCCTTCATATTCCGCGCCAAAAGGGATCTGTACCTCCTCGGACACACGCCATGCCGGCTGTCGTCATGCTAAGCAGACATGCGAGCAAGCACCGCACTGCAGTATAAGAGATCCGGTGAATCCAAAACAACCAAGCATAGCCCCCGCCCCCTTCCTTAACCCCCTTCCTCCCAGGGTATCGCCCATTCGAGCCATCAAGTTCATATCCGTAAGCGAGAGACAGGCGACAGCCATCGCCCGGTAGTGCCGCAGAGACCATATACAGAGGGGGGGCATCGAGCACCAGCTCTGCCATTGCCGAGACCGTAAATTTACATGACGAACAACAGATTCGTGTCTGATCGTGTTAGGCGGGAAGAATATTTCGCATGGTGGTGAAGTACTTACTGAGTGGGTGACTACAGGAGAGCTGAGGCCTTTGCGTGTATTTCTTGGCCAGCTCGTCTCGGATGCTGTTGAGCAGCTGCACGTAGCTCTGTTGCGGGTTCTTCTTGAGGGCGGTGACGAAGGCCCAGGACATGGCGCCGGTGTGCTGAGAGGCGATCGTGGCATCGGCACTAAAGCATTGCCAGTTAGCCCATGCCAGCGTGAGAGAGAGGAGGAACGCAAGTCAATCGGACTGACGAAACAGCAGCAACTTTGCTCCACTTCGTCCCATGGTCCCAACGCAACTCGTCGCCTTGGATGTCAAGCTACAACTTCAACAGTTGCACTTGACACCCAAGGCGTCCAAAAAATGTACAGGAACTATCAAACACCAAAGTACCGCGAATCCGCGTCATGCATGCAGCTCCCATAATACAGCCAGTGCGAGCGCAAGTCAACGTCGGGCGCCTTGCGCCGTGTACCATGAGGGGTCTCTCTCCGTCCTGGCGATTCCATACTAGGGGCTCCTTATCGCGAGAGCGACACCGGAGAACAACAAAAGAACTGGCGCTCATAGCCAGACCGGCAAAACCGGAACGTGTTGCAGGGGGATGTGCTGGTGTAAAAGGTGAAAGGGGGAATATGGAGACGGGTAGACCCACGATGTCTGATCGTCCTTGCTGCCTGACAGCATAATTACGTCTGCGGGTGACGTCTTGGTGGCGAGGGCACGGTTGTGAGCCTCCTCGCCGCTCGTGGCCTTTTTGAAGAAGCTCATAATGTTATTCGCAACACCGCCCAGATCGCCCTGGCTGTACGAGGAAATGACGCCCAGCAACCCTTGACCAGCCTCCTTGGCGAGGTTTGGTTCCTTGAGGATGCCTTGAGTCGAGTAAATGTAAGGAAGATCGAGCGCGGTGCCGGAATGGCAGGAGTCGAAAATGGCCGTCAGTCTCACGCCGCTCTGCAGTGGCCTCACCATGATCCTGTGCATCTCGTCGTCGGTAATGTGGCCGGTCTGTCGAAAGTCAACTGGGTAGATGACTTCATCGTATCCATCGGGCTCGTCGCCGTCGAGATCCTTTGTTTGCCCACCGTGGCCTGGTGGGGATTTGTTAGAAGCAGCGCAAGCAAGGCGGTGAAGCTACGTCAGGTCTCATACCGGAGTAGTGGAAAAACAGAGAGTCGTTTGGTTGAGCATCCTTGACGAGCCAGTGCATAGCACGGAGGATGTTTTGCTTCGTAGGCTGGCTCATTGGGTTCTGCTGGTCATCTGTCAGGATAACCATATCCTCTCTCCTGTAACCAAAGTTGCTCGCGAGATATGCCGTCATGTTTCGCACGTCGTTGATGCACCCTCGAAGCTGACCGCGTTGACCGAAGTAGTTGATGCCGATGAGCAGCGCTTTCCTGCGACCTGAGCAGTTGGAGTAACGGAACGCGTAGCCTTGGGGGGCGCCGTGCCCAAATTGCTGGGGGCCTGACGGAGGAGGCGGTGGACCGCTCTGCCTTGCGTGAGGATAGGGGCTCTGTTGCGGGTGCATGCCTGACGGAGCAGTTAGCAGAGGAGACGTGTAGAAGCAGCTCTCACATGGCGTATCCATACCTGAGCTCGGCCGCGAGTTGTAGCTTGGCTGAGGGGCGGGATGGCTGTAGGGACTGTGGCCGCCATATTGCTGCTGAGGAGCAGGTGTGTGCTGTTGCTGCTGTATTCAACGGGTGAGCGATGCGCACAACGGTTGATACCGCAGGGCGAGTCGGCCGTACCTGGTACGCATACTGCTGCTGGGGGGGCTGTTGGGGATAGCCATAGGGCTGAGGGGACGGGTGCCCTTGATGTGGGTATCCATTGTAGCTCTGTTGAGGAGGTGGCCTGCGAAAATGCTCGTTAGGCACAGGCATGGGCACGTCCATGTCCGACGAGAGTCTCACTGGTAGTAGTTGGCTTGATACTGCTGCTGCGGGGGGGCGTAACCGCCGTTGCCGCCGACGCCGCCAGCGCCGCCGTAGCTGGGATACGCAGACATGTCAGGACTGGGGACCGACGGGTGGCAAGACTGGTTTCGACTCAGTCGAAGATGCGTCGTCGGAATGTGGAGGTTCGGCAGGCCGGGGATGGCGCCGCGGCTGCGAGCAACGGGTAGGCGCCGTCTGGAGGAAGCGTCCCTGGGATGGCGAGGTACGCTTGGCCCGAGGCGGTCTGGGGGCCCAAGAACGGAGCGAAGGGAGCTTTATAGGATGGATGTATTGGATAGCAGGCCTATGATACGGAGAGAGAACGGGCTGCGAGCAGGCTCGAGGAAGTGAAATCGAGATTGGAGAAGGCTGGACGTGGCCGCGAGAGTTGGGGTCGCAGGCCTTAGCGCGGTGGCAGACGCGGGTGCAGATCCCAGGAGCTGTGGGCCTGATGCTGAAGACCCGAGGAGCGTGGACCTTTGCAAGCCAGGTAGCGCAGCCTTATTAGGCCTTGGGATGCCACGCGAAGGGCGGTCAGGCCGGGGCCCTCCAGTGACCCCAGTTGCAAGGTAGGAGGAGTGCGAGTACGAGTTGGCGGCGGCAGAAGCTGGCGTGCGACGCGGGGGGTGTGCGGCTATCTCCGAGTCCGACGACCGCGAGGGGACTTACGGGGAGAACGACGCAGCCGACATGCACGAGAATGTGCGTGTGGACGAACCCTGCATGCACGGAGCAGAAGTGCGTGGTGATGCCGCGGGCCGCGAGGGGCGCAAGCGGAGCTGGAACAACGTGGAGGACTGGACTTGGACAGTTCGGGTAGGTTCGTCAGAGGACGAAGACGAGGCGGATGGGGAAGAGAGGGATGGATGATGGATGGACCCGGCCGGTGCGAATGACGAAGGCTGATGAAGGTGGCAGCGGGCCGCGGGCGGCGTGCGAGCCGAGCGCTAAAGCAGTGAGTTAAATCCCCAGCGACGCGCCGGGCGGAGCAGGGGTTTCCATCACCTCGAGACGACCGAGACAGACGTGGGGATCCAGCCAGTCGGGCTCGTCAAGCATGGCATCTGCAACTTTGCAGTCTCAGCCCGGTCCTGGGTGCTGGGTAGATGGGATGATGGGATGATGGGGAGAAGGGTACGAGTACTTCGTAGACGGGCACTATCAGGAGTAGGCGTGTTCAGTCACGAGACAAACCCGCGTCGTCCTTGCCCTTTCGGCATCATCTCGTCACATCACATCCCCGAAAAGGCCGAGCGAGCATGGGCATGGTGCTCCTCCGCCGTTCCTCCGCGCAAACGCCCAGCCCATGGCGGCCCATGATGCCAAATTCCTGGAGCACAGCAATCCCTTCAAGCCCCCTCACCACCCACCGTCCTGGCAACTGGTTCTCGAGCCGGCACCTCCCACCGAGACATGGCTCGAAGCCCAGGGGCAGCTTTCGGGTGCCGTGCCATGGCGCCTAGCCACACGCCCCTCCCAACGCTTCGACGGATGCGCTGGCCGGTGCCAAAAGCGCTGGCTGCTGCGTAGCTATCGACACCGACGGCATATGTCGAGTCCGATCTATACTCCGCGTTGCGTTGCGTGCTGCGGCATTGCGCCTCCGTCGAGAAGCTGGTTTGGCTGGTGCCTGGTGTACGTGGGATGCTGCGCTGCCCGTTCCATTATTGGGCGCCGAGCCGCGATGCGAAGCCAAGACCCGTTGGTTCGTGTGGCAGGGCATCAAGCCTTCCCCGACGGTGGACCCAGGTCAAAATCAATTGCAGCGCGCGAAATGGAGCTGGCTGCTGCCCTGGCGTTCGTCTCGTTCAGGTCTGCAGGGATGGTCGACCGGCCACTCCGAGTGCGCCGCTCGTGGCGGTGCGCAGCCACAGCGCGTCCACCTTGTCGCTCCACCTCAGCGAGCCGCCGTGCGTTTTTCGCCGAGGCCCTTGCAGAGGCGATGCCGCTTTCTTCGGCTGCCCCCGCGGGCTTGATGCACAGCATGCAGCGAGTTGCATGGACGATGACGATGGGGCCTCAGAGGAAAAACAGAAAAACGCAGAAAAATGCAGTCCAATGCAGGGCTCCATCTTTCGCACCCACTGCTGGATATCATGCGCGACTTTGGCGGCGCCTCAACCGGACCGGGCGACGAGGCACGTCACACTATCGCCTCCGTCGCACTTCATCATACCTCATGTACATGCCAACCCTTCGTCGGTGCTCCCGGGCTCCTCCAGACGGCATGGAAGGCAGCGTCCCAAGCTACACGTCCGTGGATGCAGCCGGCTAACGCAAGTTTATGGCATGCGAGGCGCATGGGATGACCGGTGACACTTCCGTCTTCGACTACAGACCACCTGCTAGGCAAGCCCGGATTACCAACATGGACGAAATCAGAAGTCTTCACTGAGCCTCCAGCAAGCCACTGCCGCGACAACACACGCATCGTGCGTTTCTAGTGTCGGCCCTGGTGTTTCGCTGGGAAAGGGCTACGGGAACCCCGACAGCTGAAGCTCGACACGCGGCATAGCCAATCATCGCTCGCACCTTGGCCGACCGCGGAGAGTGCCAGGATTCACTTACACATTAGTTATGTCCGTGGATGCTCAACGGCTGCTGTGTCTCCTGTGTCTCTCTTCGTCAGCGTTTGATTCCAGCCGCGGCATTCCACCTCATCGCAGATCACCGTGATTATATCCAGACTCCCTTGCGGACTAATTGCTCTCCTTGGATTGTTGCGCATCGTAACATGCAGGAGGCTGGTTGCTGCCAGGCTTACCACCGGGCGCGTAAGAGCAATCTTCGTCTCGCGAAATCTCGGGGCCGCCCAAGCGCAACCCGCTGGGTCACCATGGCAATGCACACCTAGGTAAGGTAGCTAACTACGAGTATCTAACCGTACGGGCTTCGTTGCATCCAGATGGCAATAACGACATGTGTGATCGGCGCGGGCGGCGGTCCAATCGGCGAAATGTGATGCCCCGGAGCGACAAATCATCTCGGATCATGGGGGAGATAGCACGCATGTCTCATAGCGCTGCACAACAGCCACTCAATGCACATGTAAAATTTAAATTACTCCGTAAATGATGATATCAACTCTCTGCCAATGAAGTCACTACGCATCCGCTGCGAAGTCCTTTTCGAATATCTTATAGTCCATGGGGCCGGTCAGCAGCGGCGCCAGCGCTGGGTACTCTTCCTGAAAGCTGCCCAGCTTCACAATCCGATAGCCCATCCGGAGATACCAGGCCTGCATCCGCGTCTTGAGTGCGTGCTCGAACAAGGTCGGCACCAACAGCTCGAGCTGCATCCTGGCGCAGCCTTGTTTGCGGCAGTGATCCTCAGCAAAGAGCACCAGGTCGCGGCCCAGGCCGCCGCCGCGATGCCCCGCGTCCAGCGCCAGCATGCCGAAGTCGCCCAGCGTCGGGGACAGCAGCTTGACGTGTACGCAGCCGATGACGCGCCGCTGCGCCGGCCGTGATCCCGCGGCGGACGGACCTTCGGATGGGCTCTCGTCGAGATATGCGAGGGCCAGCCGGCCGAGTTTGATGAAGTCGGCGATTTCGGCGGCACTTGTCCGTTGGTAGCCCGAGTGAAAGATGCCCGTCTCAGCGTCGGCGTAAACCTTGTTGACCAGGGATGCCACGGCGGATGTCAGCTCGGAGTCATGTGCGGCCGAGGCCGGGGCAAAATCAATGGTGATGGCCATGTTTTTGTTTGGCGAAGCCCCGGACAAAGGATTCGAATTCTGGTCTGGAACAGGAGTCGATTCTGGAACGACGACCTCGGACACGACCTCCCCGGCCGTTTTCCCGCTTGATGTCATGGCTGGCCAATGGTGCGCCGAAGGATACACGCGGCAGGGGGTAATAATCGTAGTTGAAGTTGAGTGCCCGACGTCAAGAGTGCGTTGGTCATTGAGTGGCGCCGTTTGTTTACCGTGCTTCTTCCATGCTGCAACATGCAAACGAGGTTGTTGAGACGCGCACGACCAGCAGTCGGCAAATCAACTCGATTGATGGTGCGGAAAGAACGAGTCGGCGGCCTGGGTGCCTGATCTAACGTCAATTCGTAAGCCAGGACCCTTTTAGGTAATTGGGAGTGTAACCTCACCGTAGATAGGCTTGGTCGCAACTCTGGCAAGTCTGGTTATGCCTGGAAACGTCCTCCTTTGGCCAACAATAGAGACTCGACACGCTTGTCACGTCTCCTCTCGCCACGTGCACGAAGGAGCCGTTGCATCTTCCTATCGTTATTTCTTCCCTTGTGCGGCTGCAGCTAGCACACGGTTACCACCGACAACCCTCGAGTAGGTTTGGAGTCTAGAATTTGGGCCCCAACCGACTCCGCTGCAGGGAGAAAACCGAGTCCACTTCGGTTCACGGCAATTCGAGCTTGCACGTCCACTTCAGTTCATACCACTTTCAGCACGTAGCCGTTGCGTTTTTGGGCTCAAGCCCAGCAATTACTAGGCCGTCGCCGACCATCTACGCCGGCACTGCACCTGCACCTAACATCTCACATGGGTCGCCCCTCGTATTATTAGCCCGCCCCGGCCGCAACCGCACACGCCACGCCGCCTCCAGCCTCAGCTCAAGAGACTGGAATTAGCTGCCATGGACGAGCAATATGGCCCTATACAAGGCTCGCCCGAATACTTGCGACGCCTTCGCGAGCTAGCCCATTCCCGCAATGAGCTCGAGAAGGCCGGCTATGTGCTCGGCCAATTGTCGCCTTCCGACCTTGATAGGAAGAGGCGTTGCGAGCGCTGTCACAGAGGTGAAACCTTCGGATTCCTTCAAGCGGCTGTCCCCATTGCTAACCCCGGTGCACAGCAATCGGCAAGAAAAATGAAAAGCAGAGAGTCCTCCCGGGTAAGACTCCTGCGGCTCTAGCCAGCGGCCATGGTCCTCCCGCTACCCACGAGAAGCGTGATGGAGATGCGGCCACAGCAGCTCGCAACAACAAGGAGGTGGAAAAGGTGTTGCAAGACCTCTACAATTGAACATAAGGCTCCCGAAAAACCCTCAGAGCCTGTCCTTCGTTGCAAGTTTCACCCGGGAATTGTAGCACGCGGGGTAAGCCAATTGCGCATACTGTAACTTCGTGGAGAGTTGGCGCTGACCTCGCCTGGGCGCAGAAATGGACATGCTGCAACTCCCCTGTGCTCTCCAAGCCTTGCAAGGGCGAGGAATACCACGAGCCGTGGCGATACAGCAGCGGCGAGTTGGAGGATAATTGGAAGTATTACGCGACCTCCCCTGCGCCACCCCGATCACGTCCTGCAACTGCCGTCGTGATCGACTGCGAAATGGGCGTAGCCGCTTCTGGAGAGTCGGAGCTGATCCGCGTCTCCGTCATCGACTATCTATCCCGAAGAGTGCTTCTCGATAGTCTCGTCTGGCCAAGCGTCAAGATGACCCACTTCAACACGAGGTTCTCGGGAATCACCAGACAGATGATGGACAACGCTCGCAGGCGAAACCGATGCCTCCATGGCCGGGAACGCGCGCGGGAAGCAGTGTTGCGCTTCGTCGGGCCGGATACCATAGTCGTTGGCCACGCCGGTCAGGGAGACCTGACCTCGCTGCGGTGGATTCACACTGTAATTGTGGACACGCTGATGATAGAAACCAAGATACGCCACAGGGAGCAGGAGATTGAGGAGGCCGCTAAGGCTGAGGCAGCCGCCAGGCTCGCTGAGCGGGCCGAGGACGCCAGCGACTCGGAGATGAAGGAGAGCGGCGACGAGCCCTCTGCTCCCCGGCAGGAGGGAGGGCTATCTCTGAAGGCGTTGGCGTTGAAACGACTAAACAGGAACATTCAGATCAGGGGACGGGGACATGACAGCGTCGAGGACGCCCTTGCGACGAGGGACCTGCTGCACTGGCACATCACCGAGAGCATGCAGTGAGAGCATCATACGCAACGCACCTTGAAGGCTCACATTCACATTTCACCTGCGGCCTGTGTTGGAGGTGTCGGTCCACGTTCCAGGGGAGGAAAGGGAAGGTGAGCAGGTGGCCTCACACCGCCGCTCCCCTGGGCTACGAGCTCACAGGAGAACTTGTGGCAGGATTTCGTGTCTGTCGTGGATGGGATTTCGAGCCTTTATTTGCATGTAGCATTTGAAACGACGGCATGGAACAAATGACGGGCCCTTTCATGATGAAACTCGGCGCCGGGTTCAGAGTCCTGTGGCTCGAAAGTAGTAACGAATGCCGCTGCAGACGAGCATGGGAACGACACCGAGCATGCATTCCCATCTACCACTGCACTGCAATGAAAACATTGTTTAAATTCATTAACTCATCCAGAGGATGTTCATTTTGCCATCGCTTCCACCGAGCGCCAGCATCAAATTGCAAGGCTAGACCAAACGACAAGTGCGCCCCTGGCACCATTGAAACATCATTCATATCAATCATCGACACGGTGGTATTTACAATGCCTGTCCAACGAAGGTGTCCGTCCTCGCGCCTCTTCTGCCCTCAGTCGGACGCGTCTGTTTATCTGAACGCGAGGCGTCTGCCAGCGTTGGGTTGTCCGGCCATCTCCCTCGGGCCGTGACCGCCGACGCAGCCCCCACCGCGTTATCGGCCCCGGCTTCACTCGAGTTACTCACGCTGTACCGCGAGGAGCTGAGGCTGACGTGCCGAGCATGCGTGCCGTAGGTCGAGCTCGTGGCCGTGTGACGTGGCAGTTGCGGGACATCCGCCGTCGAGCTCGCCGCCATCCGACTCTCGAGCTCGAGGTCAAAGGGGTCGGAGCGGAACTTGTTGCGACGGTCGACAAACGAGTCGACACTCTGGAGGGACTCGCGATTGATTGAGTGCGGGCGGGAGGCCGGCGGCGGAGGCCGGTACCCTGATGTACGCAGATTTGCGCTGAGAGATCGGCCGCGAGATCGAGGTGGAATGACAGGGGCGTAGGCCGCAGAAGTCCTTTGGCTAAGGCTCCTGCTGTGACGTGCTGGTTGTCGCGTGCTGGGATCGGCGAAAGGGTTGGTAGGTTGAGCTGAGGGTATAGCGTTGCTGGGTATTGCTTGAGCATCGGAGAACGGATCGAAACGCGAAGATCTGTCAAAGCCGATTCCCAGTGCAGGGGGAAGTTGTGACCTGTTATCGTATGCACCGGATTTCTCAGCCATATCTGGTGCAAGACGCCCGCCTCCATTGACCGGCGCAGGGGCGCTGAAGTCCATGTTATCTGGGCGACTATTTCCTCCCTTTCTCGTCACCGAGAAAGAAGAAGGCAGGGTATGCCTTCTCATCCTGGAGGCTCTTCTTCTTCGCCATAACCAAAGCAGCAGTACCATTAGCGACAACGCTGCAACACCACCTACAGCAACACCAACGATCCCACCAGTTGACAGACCACGAGGCGGGGAGGGACTCGAGCTATCAGCGGCGGGAGCGATATTTTGGGGATTATTTCCCGAATCTCCTGAACGTCCGGGCCCCTCACTGACGGGCTTGCTGTTCGAGGGTTGACTCTGTCGAGGTGGATCGTCTAAAGCTGTAGTGACCGGATTTGCAGGTTTCATAATGCTCACGCCAGACGGCAACTGGATGGAAGTTCCTGCGGTTACGATGCTCGCCGAAATTTCGAGTGTGGTCCCTGTGGATAGAGATAGACTTGCATCAGGAACACTAGAGGAGCCGAACGATGCGGTGTCAGTGGGCGCAGGAACCAGGCCGCGAGATGGGGTTCCATTTTGCGAGTCAAAGTTTGTCGCAGACGTGGGCACCGCGGGCTGTGCGGATGCTGGCGCAGGGATATCGACGGGTGCCGGGTTCTCGACGGGTGGCGGACTCTCGACCGGCAAGGGCTGCGCAGAGGCAGTAGTTGAGAGGCTGCCCTTTGCTTCACGCCCCTGTGTTGCCTCTATGGCCGGGGCTTGGAAACGCTCAGTGGCAGACGCGGGTTGCTGCGGCAGGGCCGTTAGTTCTTGAGATGCTACCGCCGATATTGATGCCACGGCTGAAGAGTTCCCTTCTATGGGCTGGATGGGTTGCTGTTGTGAAGTGGTTGCAATAGGTGCCGTAGTTGTGGCCTGGGGAAGGGATGTAGAGGCGGTTGACGTCACTGATGTCGTAGACGCATTCGAGGATCTCAGGGAAGACGATGAAGGCTTCCGATTCCTGTGATGGGACATTGTTGTGGTTCTGGACGAGCTTGCGATTGGATTACTGGAAGTCGACGCCGTGGGCGTCGAGGCTGATATATCCTCGGCGACGATCACCGAGTTGAGATTCTCGAGACCGCCGGTAGAAGGAGCAGACCTCGCGATTGTCGCCGAGACATTCGGTTGCTGGTCGACTTGAATGTTGAATGTCGGCGCTGACGCGGCACACGCAGTCTTCGTGGCGTTGAAATTGACGGCGACGACCGGCCGTCGCGGCACCGCCGTACACCCTCGCCCATCGATCAAGGCAAGAAGGCCATCTTCCCGTGGCTTCGGCATTGCGAATTGAAGCAGGTTTGCGATCCGGCCGCAGAAAGGAGATTGTGGACGATTAATTGCCCTAGCCGAGGCGTTGACGTCGCGGGCGTCGGCCACCAGGAGGCACTCAGTTCATGTCGAAAGTGACGCTTGCAATGTTAATACCACGAGACATGACAAGACATCTGTCACTACTCGGCTGGCGACGAGAGACTCAGCTGAGCCTGTTCTGCCGCGATCGTTTTCTGCAGCGGAGCGGTTGAGATTTGAGAGTTCAAGATCACAACGAGAAAGTGGTTCACAAGCTTAGGCCGTTACGACCGTAGAGTTTCCTATTACCCGCTGACAATATGTGAAGCATTTTGGAACCGAGCGAAACACCGACCCGAGGGTAGGCTGCTCAAGAGCGGTTGTTAGAGGAGAGGTGGAACAGGGGGTTGTCACACCCCTGATTTGCGACACATCTGAGGCACGAAGCACCGTCAGAGATGCATCGCAGGGGCCAGAGCGCAAGACCTGCACTGAGCACCAGATAAGCATACTACAATTCAAGCACAGTCAAGCGCCTGAGCTTGGCCCGCAGGCCGAGGCCTGGTACGATGCTGTCGAGGGCCATGTTTCAAAACAACCGTCGACGATGGCGAAGCAGCCGGCCGAATGGGTCGGCCCCTCGAGGTTGGCGGCGCAGCACCTTGGTGTCGACGGACAGCTTATACAATGAATGCATCGCGCGGGTTCGGTTGCGTCGCAACTGCGGCCGCAGCAGCTGACGACCGTGCCAGCGCTGCCGGCGCTGAACTTTCGGCGCCTCCCGAGACGCGTCGTGGTGTTGCTGCTGCGGCACGAGGAGGTTTCCATAAAACCGGGATGGTTCTGTTTCCGTCGAGACTTGGCGCGAGGGGGGATCGCTGATACGTGCCACGGCGACGGCGAGCCCTCGTCCTCGATCTGCAGGGCCCCGACATTGTGTCAACGCCCGCCGATTCCGCACCGTTGATACTTGGCGGACCGCGGGTGTCGTGGGGGTGGTGTCGAGGTGGTGTCGACACGTAAACACGCAAGGTGACCTTTACTAAGGTACCTTAGGTACCTTAATTACGTGTACGATGACTGCAGCGCTACGAGGAAGGAAGTTGGCCACCACGACCAGGACCGTACAAGCAAGTACAAGGCAAGGCACGGTAATCAGGTTGTAGCTTGGTGGTGCTCGTACGAGTAGTCACAGGCCAGATATGAGCAGGAAGTGGAGGCCGAAATGCTTGGGCCTGCACTGCCTGGCCGTCTTGTGCATAGGCCTATGACGGCGCACCGAGGGTGTTGTCGGGTCGATTGAGGCCACGACAGGTTCGCTGCCAGACTTACAAGGCGTTTCGAAACATCGGAGCGTGCGAGCGTGAAACGGCGCAGGGGTTGTAGAGCGGCGCCTGGAGAAGCGCAGGCCCCGAGCTGCGTCGCGTGGCCCGGGACAATTCCGCACCCACCCAAACCGGTTTCAGCGAGTCAAAAAATGGTGTCTGCCGCGTCGTTGCCGTGCAGCTGCGAGTCAGGCGGCAGTTCGAAAGAAGCCGGTCGCGGACTGGACGTGTGCTGGGCTTGTGCTCGTATGTACTCGCAGCCAAAGCGACGTCAGCGCTCGAAAGGTGCCCCTACCTTAATTCTTCCAGGGGCTCGGGCGGCCGTATCTGGCTGGCATTTACCACGGTAGGTGCCGCAGGGGCCCGGCCCATCGATGCCCCCGAAGCCCCCAAACCCCCGCCAGCGACCCCGGTCGGCAGTGCAGGTCCCCCGTCTCCCGCTGTCGGCCAACCGCCCCCCGTCACACCCGCCCCATGGCCTGGAGCAACTAGGCCGTCACCTCCGCGCACTCGTCTTGTGCCATCCATCCTGGGTGCTCTGAGACTCCCATCTTTCCTCTGCAAGCGAGCTCTCCGTAACCTCCCGCGCTACCTACGGCGCTTGCAACAGATCCGCTCCGTTCTTCCCGGCGCCGGTGCCCATTCCTCCGACCGGTGAGCCCGCAGCCCGCCGAACCGTGCCTCTCCATTCGTCAACACCGCCCCGAAGATCCATACAGCCCCGATCAGCCGTTTGCTCGTAGCTCCGCCATCGCCGCCAACGAGCTCCGTCCCGTGCCTTCAACGTCGTCCGGGGGAGTTCTTTCTTGACTCTACACTGACGAGGCCTAGACCAGCAGGCCCATGGTGCCCGGACTTGCTGACGACTGCACCGACAAGCTCGCCCCTCGACACCATCTCCGTGGTGACACTGCAACCTCGGTGCGATAATATCAATTCATCCCCGAAAAGGCGCCGGACATAGCTGCTGGCTGTGCTCGTCGGAGCCCTCTTGTGGCGGTCATGTTTGGACCCTTTCCCTCTCTGGGTAAGTTGCTTGTTTGCTTGGCCAGAGACCTGTCTCACCACAACGACTCGCGATCGATCTGAAAGCCGTCGTTGCCTCATATCCATCTGGCATGGCACTGTGTCATCCCCTTATATGCTGACTGTCCCGCAGCAAGCTTGCCCCCCAAGACAAAAGTAAATCCCGACGAGATTCCACCTCCGACGCCAGTCAACCTGCCTCGCTATCAGCCCTACGCCCGAGATGACCAGATATTGGACCCTTCCGAAGATTTGCCAACGCTTTTGAGACTGACAGGCCGATCTACCGGGGCTTTAGGACCTCTTGGGTTTTCAGCCATCGGCCTCGACCTGAAGCCTGATGCCTCAGCCCGAGACCTCGTACCCGACCCATCTTGCATTCCCGACTTTCGTGCGTGGGAGCAGTCCACAAGCAATGACTACCCGGGCGAGGCTCGTCAGCCACTGAGAACAGGAAACTTGTCTCCTGGCTGCCAGGTGTATCTCGAACGGAAAAAGGAGCTTTCGAATCGCAACGAGGACGCCTTTCGCACCGTAAGAAGGATCTCACCTCCAAAAGGCCAGCAGCAGGCTCGCCTAGGCAACGCATATGAGTTCTTCCGCTGCCTCGAGCTTCTCACGACATATTGGGATGATCCGACCCAATCACCAGAGCTTCCCCCGTCTCCAGAAATATCCGCTGCCGAGGTGACCACAGCCAAAGCCTCTGAGGAATCTCCGCCCGAGGGCGCCAGAGACTTGGAGGCCCCGGCCGTCGTGCGAACTAGCTCTGGACATTCTATGCCTCCTGAGTTCCGACAACACCTTGTAACTGCGTTCGTCAAGCTCGTCGCTTATGACTTTGGCTGCAACGTATCCATGGCTCGCGTGGAACCCCGCCTGCACATGAGCTCGCCCGAAGGCCCTCGTCAGCGCAAGACGTACACACCGTCCGGCTGCCACTTCATCTTTCAAAGCCCATCGACTCGCGAGGCTGCCCGAGCTGGCTTGGTGTACGGCCCCGTTGCGACGGTGAGCACCAGACCCACCGTGACCTTCGACCAACCTGACGTGGAAACGGCTCAATCGCTGGACCTCGCAAGGGAGGTGGTTGCGGCGCTCATTGCGGCTCAGCATCGGGCGCGAGAGGCCAGGACGGAGACGAGGTTCGGAGAGGGACAGTGGTGGACGTCCAAGCCCAGATGGGGCGGCGGCTCAGGGGGCCCAATCGGCCGCGAAGTCGACAAGGACGCGGTTCAGGGGGACAAGGATGCCAGGCCGACTGATGTTGACGGCCTATCCACGCCCCCTCCCAAGAAGTCACGCAAGAACATGTCCGTCTATGACAGGTACCGCATGGTCCGACCGCCATCGTCGGCTTGGGACCGCAAGGCCCAGTACGAAGCCATCGGGAAGGTGCAGGGGGCGGACCACGACGACATCTACGTTGTGAGCTCGCTCTTCCACCACGTTTCCATACTGCGGGTCCGAGTGCCGCTCCGGCTGCTCGAGGTTCTGGACGGCTCTCCCGAGCCAGATCCCTCGAAGCGCAGCTGGGGCAAGGTGATGGCATGGCGGAGCCCGTGGTACGACCTGTTCGATTCACAGCAGCGGGTCGCAGCAATGCAGCTGCTGTGGGCGGTGATGGCATACCAGATGCGAAAGGACACGGGTGCGGGCAGCATCACAATGGCGGATGCATGAATATCCGACCGAGAATCGATGAGCACCGGCAAGCTCGAGCCGGAGCGTTGTTGGAAAAGACACCTGTTTGGATGCAGGGACAGCGTGTTTCGCAGATGCAAGCGAGCAGCGAACAAAGTTGGCCTGCCGCGGCGGCAGAGGGGATTGCAGACTACGGGCTCATAGAGATCTGACCAACGCGAGTACGGTTGCGTTGAGTCGGGCTAGAAACGGATCCAAGAGACCAAGAGCATAGCGCAAACTAAATTAAACTGAATTGAAGAGCGGATTGCTTTCACACCGAAAATACAGTAGAATTCGAAACGTGCGCACATTGCCTCGTATCCGGAGGAGTTGGTAATTATGGCGACACCCTGCTTGAAGGAAGAGCCAACGATGCATCTCCTTCAAGCGCCTCCCAGACAGAATGCTGCCGCCAGAAAGGAACCTAACCCATCAAGTCCTCCCGGTAGTTGCAACGGGCCCGTTTTCATCGACTACCTTGCCTTCGGTAGTTCGATGCAAGTCCTACCGAGGCCGCCCTGGGTGCCTCGCCATGACATCATAATTGAGCCCATCGCCGGCACAGCGCAATCTGAGCGCTTTAATTGGCTGGAAACCACTCAAGCTCGACGCGTCGAAACGCGACTAGGACGCGTCGCCCCGCTGCGAGGCGCGTTTGCACCTTCCCTGACGCGTGATCGGCGCACCTCGGTCTAGCCTCCGTACTCTACGAACCAGGGCGGCATGAACTCGTCCAGGACAAAACCCTAATGGCGCTGGGCAGATTGGGATCGAATGACTCAGGGATACGGCAAGAGGAAGGGAAGCATGGAATTGGGGTGCTATGCCAACACATTCAATCAATTGGTAAACTCCACGTGCTCCGCACCTGTTTGCCGCCAAACATGTGCGCCCATACCGCCCACGCCACCCAGCTTGTCGGCCCGCGCACACCAGCGTGCAAAATAACCCATAGTCCATCCCTTGCGTGTGCTCATCCAGGAGACTATCAATCTCACGCTCGTCCTACAGCTTCAGAGCCAGACGCACTCATCTGATCCTCGACGACAACGTTGTCCATCAATGTTGGCGCGAGGCCAATGCTGTGTGCTAATGTTATGCCCTGGCTCCTGTCGTCTCGCCAAACAGCTGTTCTGCGGCGCCAGTGAAACTCAACTAGCTGAACCAAAGAAAAAAAAATACAGAGCGTGCAGGGTGCAGTATGTGAAGTCATGGTATCATATACACGAGGAAAAACAGAAGGGGGGGAGGGTTTGGCGGCGATTCAGATAGAATCCTCAAATGCAGCCATCCGAGGTCCCTAAGCCAGCGGCTCCTCAAAAGTCAGCCGCCGTCGAGCCACGCTGAGGGGTGTTCGGGTAGGGCCAGGTGTCCTCCACTGCTTCTGCGCGGGGCTCGGCGTGATATTAACAAAGTCGGAAAAGTCGAAACCCTGCCCCGGCGTATTGGGGAATAGATTGCCTCCGCCGGGCGTAGTCATCATCGACGAGGGTAGTTCCAGCTTATTCTTTGGCGGCGGCGTCGACAGGAGCTCCATGCGACCTCTGTTGGATTTGACTGCAGGCGATGGTGATGCCGCAAGGTAGAGCAGCAAGTCTGCGCCCTCCTCTCCAGTCTTGCCTCCGTTTGCTGCAGTGGATCCCTCCTTGCCCCGTTTTCCGCCGAGACTCCGAGTCTGCATGGGTGGCGTGCGAGGGGGGGAGGAGCGCAGGTTGTTCACGCTGAAGGAGTGCGTCGGGAGGTCATCGTCATCGTCGGACGGAGCGGCGAAGTTGGGGGACTTCAAGACGCTCGTCAGCCGCCGTTGCTGGAAGAAGGAGACGTCGGGCCCCGCGGATGTCGTAAAGTGTGGCAGCCTGCGGGGCTTGATGGGTGAAGACTGAGCCAGCTGGTGGCTGTCCTTCCATGTTGCGTGGCCAGAGAAGGACTTGTGGGCAGTGGGCGATCCGCGGTATCGCTTGCTTGGACTCGAAGCCATGTGGTCGAACGAGGCGAAGTAGGTGCGCTTCCGGTGGCCGGAGCTCCCGTTGCTGGAGCCGACGGCATCTGAAAAAATTGGAGCCTTGAGCGGCGAGCTCATGAGCGTCCTTGTTGGATATGGGAGGTCGGACGCGCTGGATGAGGAGTCGGAGAGGACGTCGCCGTCGCACAGGCGCTTCCGTCTAAGCTCCTCCTCCAGCTTCGGCTCGATGGAGTCGAGCGTGAGGTCTTCCCAGCCATGCTTGGTCTTGAACTGGGCAAGGGCGAGACGGTTCTGCAATCGACGAGCAATCTGCGGCGGGCGCGAGTTCTTGTCAGCGAAACCTGCATCGGTGATTTTGGAAGCTCGCGGAAAGGCGCGAGAGAGCCAGATGCTGTGTGCACAGACGGCTACCTGAGGCCGGTATCCCTCGACGTACCTTGCTGACTTCTGCACGCTTGAGCACGCTGTCGACCACGTCCTCGGGCTGCTTTTTCCACGGCGACGACATGGCCGGCTGAAAATATGCGTCTGCAGTGATGGATCGGTCTTCACGCCCTCCCAGATCGTCTCGCTGTCGTCGTCGAAGGAGGATGGTATGTTGGTGGTGCGAGTCAATGGGGGACAAGGGAGGATGGAGGAGTGCAAAGCTGAACGTGGAGCGGCTGGTCGGGTGGGTAAGACGGAGCCAGCGGTTGGGCGGCTAAAAACAGCCAGCCCGTGTAAGCGGTTTGCACAGGCGAGGGGTGCGGCGTTGGCGCTGCCCGGCGGCAGCGCGCCCTGTTGGCCGAAAGGGCTGGAACAGCAGGGCACCTTTGCTCGCCTTACGCCCTCTTGCTCCCGCACAACGCAACTGATTGACTGCAAGTGGGAGATTCTGAGCAAGGCCTCTCGTCTTCGTTTCCAAACAGAGCGAGGCAGGCAATGCCAGAGAGCGCGTGGGCGACGAGTGTGGATCTTTTTCTTCCTTTTTTTTCTTGCCTCTCTCTCCCTTGCCATCCATGCCTTGGGCCTGCCTACGGAGTGCTCACAGCCGAGTCATCAAGGACAAGTAATATCTCGCATTCCACGCCGATACAGAGACCATCGACGCCCGTGTCCAAGACTGAGTGTCTAGACGTGAAGAATTTCAAAGGAAAGCCAGCTCAGAGGGCGTCTCCGTCAATGCTGCTGGCTTAAGGGTCTCCATACAGGGATTCGCCTCGTTGTCCGGTCCACGACGCATATTCTAATTTGAAGGCGGCTGATTAGCTGCCCAGCCTTCTGGGCATTGGCCCGCGCATGCACTGAATTTCGATTCGTGGCGCCATTGGACCTGCGTCCTGCCCGGCGATTGATGAGAACAGGCAACTCGAAGAGCATTGGCTCCCGAGGTAGGATTCCGTGACCAACACGAATCACAGCTCCAGAGCCAGCCTTTCGCACAGCAACGTCGTGGTGAGCGAACGTCTCTAGCGTAAACGCTTCGTAATGCATACTCCATGCTCAGTAGACGTTGCAGCAAACCAGAAGGCGTTAACGGGAGCTTGCGAGTTCCGGCTGCGTGCGACAACAAGGCAACGCGGAGCAAGCTACCTTGAGTCGCATCCTTCGTACTCCGTACATGCGAGGCTGTTGTCGATAATAAGGTACCTTGATCTGATCGGGAAGTTTGCTGGCTACGAAGCACAGCCCGTCCGTGTCCCCCGTCAAATTAGACCCTGCTGAACCTGAAGAACAAGGACCGATCCAAGCACAAGTACGGAGTACAGTAGATGCTCGGCTTCCAGCGCCTGCTACGGAGGAGAGCCGTGGGCATCAGTTGCTAGCCAGGTGTTTGTCCATTCCTAGGTATGCCCATTCCTACAATTCTGGGGGAGACTGGACAGAAACCCTCGGGTTCCCCGGCGAATGTTTGGTTTGCACCACCACGTGGTGGACGAGCCATGCGGAGGCTGGGACGTGGCTCAGGTCGCCAAGACGGTGCACCGCTCGGTCCAGGCATCGCCCTCATCCATTTGCCTCTTTGTTCCTGATGGACGGCAAGTTGGGGGCCGTCTCGCACCCGGAGGCGCGGAGCTCGCCCTTGCTCCATTCCTGGCCAGTCCAATTGACCTTCGGCCCAAGCTTGTCCAATGCTCGAACACCCTCGCGCCAGCAGCCGAATTTAGATATGGCAGTACAGACGGGCTGTTAGCTTCGCAGGCCGTGATTAGCAGGCTTTCGTTCCTCTTGTATGTAACTCGGTGAATTTTCAAGTTCTCTTTACGATACGAAAAACGGCCCGGCTATCCTGGCATCTCCTCAACCTCGACCGGGGCGGCGAGTGGGGGCACACGGCAGATCGAGATCGGGGAGACCTGCTTGGCTGCCTTGCCTTGTTTCTGGAGGCTGGGATGCACATCCCGCAGGTTGCGCATTCCGGTGCAACTGGCAGTGGCAATCCAAATGCCTCGTCAGGGCCGGCCCACCTGTCGTCCAGCGCGTGTCTCACGATCGTGGATCATATGTCTCGGGGCATAGTGAGCAATGTTTGAGAAGCCGGTCTCGACGCGAGAGCATTGAGCACGAGCTGGCCAGCTTGCCAGTTTGCCAGAGGAGGAGACGATAATGCTATTTTCATTTTCCCAGAGCATGGCAAATCGAGAAGATGATCAGCATGTTTGTGGGGGGTGGGAGGGCCGTTGCTGCTGCATGCGGCCTGGCGCAGATCAGGTGGTGTGGTGGTCGTCCATGACGGCCAGCCTGCCAGTCCAGAGGTCATTCATTGCGTGCACCGAACTCATTGACGGACATGGAGTAGCCAAAAGTAAGTATGATGTGCATACGGAAATACATACACATCTTGTCAGTCTTGTTCAATCTCGACAGGGAATTGAGAATCCCGACGATGCAGGCGGGTGGAACAACAAAGGCGTTGTGTGCAGGATCTGGCCAGCCACAGATATCCTTGTCGGGTCAATGTGTTGCTTGGCGGCCGAGGATGCGACCGCGGGAGCCCTGGATGAGGTGATACGGGAATACGCTCGACCGTCTGCCCGGACAGTCCGATGGGGTGCATTGAACCCACGGACTGGCGACGGTACCAAACCATGGGGCCGTGTACGGCAGCCACGCAAGCCGCCGCCGGCGCGCACAAGAGCCTGGAGGTACTCGAGAGAGGGAGTCGAGGTTGCGTTGGAAACCTTATCAGTGCGTGTAATTGCAATGGATACCTTACAGCGTATGAGTAAGGTTCGTAGTAGGTACCCGTCATGATCCGCCTCGGGGCAACCCGCCTTCGCTCCACAGCTCGCCGCGCTGGGGCCATGCACAGCGGGTGGTGCAGGCGGGATCGCCAACGGGCGCAGCCAGCCAGAACAGCGAGACGACGAGAGAGGCGGGCATGGAGGGGTTGGTGGACGTTGCGAAGCATTGCAGCCCGAAGACATTTTTGGCACACGGACATGCCTGGCCGTTTGCGAGCGCAACGAGGCGGGACGAGCCCCGCCAGGTCGCAAGCCCCCAGCCCAGCAAGAAGGTTCTATGGTTTCCAGCTGCCATCAAACAAGGCGTTTTTTAGAGTCCAGACGTCATGGATCCAGAACGACCCGCACTCGGCCCTGCGCCGTTTCGGAGCTGACGCTAGCACTTGGGGGGGGCCACGGGGGCGCTGTTTGCTCTGCCAGCGCTCGTCCGCTGCGGCAGCTCCTTGCCGGGCCGGGCTGGCGCTCGCCGATCAATTGGCCAATCGAGCCCAATGGCAATTAATTCATGACCGCTGCTCCGTACTGCAGGCCAGAGTACGAGCTCCGTAGGGCGCAGCTGCAGCAGGGGGACCCGCAGGCACGCAATCGGCCTGTGCAGCCGCCAAGCGTCCAAGCCAGCGCCCCCCCATCCGTTCGCCGCCTCGAGGTCATGGCCAACTTCGTCTTCCCAGGTCCGAGCTTGGTCTCGCCTACCTGCCTTCCCTCCCTACCTCTACCTCGTCCTCGTGCACGCCTGCGGCCATTCTTTCCGTCTCTCTCGCTTCCACCGGTTGTGCCTTTGACTGCGCCTGCGGACCTTGCGCCCCCTCGTCCTTGGCCCTCCTTGCTGATATCGAATCCGTCCTCCAACTACGCAGCTCCCTCCCCACCGTCGACGGCCGACACTGCAACCTCGCCGCAGCTCGCGCGCGCTCTACTGGCCCTTGATAGCCCGCGCTGCGAATACCTCGTAACGACCAAGGCGGTCCCCCGCGTTGTCCAAGGGCCAGGGACAAGGACTTCCATCGATCCAGCTACCTCTGCGTTCTGCACACCGTCGTCGACTGTGAAGCTCAAGGAGCTACAGCCACGGCCCGCAGCCTTCACGACTTTCGCGGTTTACGCCTCAAAACGCGCCGCCGGCCATGCCTCCGAGCTTTTTGAACCTCAGGGAGCTTCGTCGGCGCTCCAAGGCCAGCTTCCGCACCGAGAATTCGACCGATGCTTCGAGCGATGGCGCCGTGAGCCAGGGGACCTCCCCGTCCAGCGGCTCCGTCACGCCTCCCTCGATTGCCCACGGCTCTGACCCTGCCCTCGACCTTCAGGTCAAAGCCGGCGCCGCGTCGCAACAACAAGGCCGTAATGGCCAACAGCAACAGCAGCAGGCTCGTCCCATGCTGGCTCCGGGCTGCAATACGAGCAGATACAGTGTTTCCGGCTTGTCGGGCCTTGGCGCCCCCTCAGTAAACGGCAAGAGCAGCATACCCTTGTCCAAATATGCGCCCCGTGTGCACAATGTAATGGAGAACTCATGGGTGCGTTCTCGTCGTGTGCTGTTCCTGAAGCGCCTCCTGCGATTGTCTGCGGGCGAAATGCAGACTCAGGCCGCTATGGGTTGCCGCAACTCCAAACTCTTGCTGACCGTGCGCAGGTATACCAAAAGGTTCTTCTCATCCACGGTGTCATCGGGGAGCCAGGGCTGCCTCCGGTCGATGGCACTGTTGTTGTGAGCAGGAACGACGACGCCTTCCCACCCATGAGCTGGCCGGTGTGCGAATCCCACTTCAAGGCTCTCGTCTACCTGCATCCGGGCCAGAACAAGTTCAGACTCGATTTCTCCAACCCCAAGATCCATTCCTCTTCTAATCCAATCCACGCCTCATACCTAACCCTTCACATGCTGCCGACGATGAACGCGCCCCCGCTCCAGCTCGCCATCCTGTTGGGCAAGGATTCCCCGGCAACGTTCGACGCTGTGCCGGCAAGAGCAGAAAGAGAAGGCAATGGCCTGGAGACGGCCATTAGAAAGTTCCGAATGGCCGCCTACCTCTGGCAAGCCTTCACGGCCGACCAGATGTGGCGGCATAGGCTGGGCAGGCGAGCGTTCAGGTTCGAGGAGGAATGGATGTTGGGCACCTCCAATCATCGCGACAGGGAGAACGGCACTATGCGATCTGAGGCGAGGGTTCACGTCATTCGCTCTGACAAGACTGTCGCCGAGCTGCGGGACCTGAACAGGGCGCAGCAAAACGAGAAAGCCACCGATAAGGACGCGCTGTTTGGCATCGCTGCCGACGCGGTCAAGAACTACTTCAATCCACTCCCGGGCCAGAAGAACTATGTCTCTGTCCTCCTGCTCGACTCCCATTGGGATGCAGATGCAAAGACCATTACCGGACACGCGGCGTTGGGAGGCAACTCGGGCGACCTGCAGCTCGCCGTCTTCGGCTCGCATTGCCTCCAGAGTTATCCCTCTAGTTTCGAAGAGGTCGTACCCGCCTTCACAGACTGCACCCCTACCGATACCAGATACGTGGCGAACGACTGCAGCGATGCCGGTAGCTCGTGGGAGGCGGCAAACATCGGCATCGGTGCCCATCTGCATGAAACGGGCCACTTGTTTGGCTGTCCGCACCAGGAAAGCGGTATTATGCTTAGAGACTATGTCGTTTTCAGCCGATCATTTGTTTCTCGTGAAGCTTACTCGACCAGGACCAAGTCAAAGGGTGGGCTGGCTCTTCAAGGGGACGAGTGCGGATGGCACCGGTTGGACGCGCTGCGTTTCCGAGCACACCCTGCCTTCAGGTTGCCGAACGACCCGACGATGGCTCAGGACGACAGTGTGCAAGCATTCTCGACAGAATGTGGCAGCGTGCTGGCCATGGCTGCCACGGGCATCTCATTTGTGGAAATATTCGGCGAAGGCGACGATGTTTGTCATGCATGGGTTGAGTTGCCGATTGAGAACGAGACGGTGCAGCGACAGATTTCCCTAAACGAGCAAGATCTTCGATCGAGACTACCCGACGCCAAGAAGAAGGGCCGCCTGAGGATATCGATCAAGTCGCACGGCGGAGGCTCGCTGACGATTGATGACTTCAAGGCATTTGCCAGCAAGGAGTCGCTCGTAAAGCTCGGGAATGGCAGCGCGGCCTCTCGAAGCACTCCGCTGGGTGAGTCCAAGATGGAGGGAAGCGAGCCTCAGGAGGTCGTTTTCACCAGCGCTACGAAGCCGGACAAGGTGATGTCGCGAATCATCGTTTACCACGGGTCCGCCGTCGACGGGCTCGAATTCGTTTACGATGACAATTCCACGCAGCTCTTTGGGAAGAAGGGCGGGAAGGAGGGTGGCGACGTGATCGAGTTTGGTACGTTTTTCTCTCACCGCATTGGTTGATTTTGATGGTGCAGACGCTGACAATGCGAAGACCGTCGCCGCGGCGAATATCTGAGTGGTTTCGTCGTAAGGGCCGGCTTCTGGATTGACGGTGTGCAAATTTTGACGAGCCTTGGGCGCAAATCGCAAATGTTTGGAAACGCACACGGCGGATCTATGTATGTCAAAACCCGAAACTCGATACGGACCCCATTGCTGACAGCCTGCAGGCACACTCTGATCCCCCCACGGGGGTACTCCATCTGCGGCGTTTCGGGATCGAGCGGCCCTTGGGTCGACGGCTTCTCCGTTCTCATCAGGCGCTGAGGCCAGCTGCAGCAGTTGTAACCCTACTTGCTTCTGTATTCCTACCGAGTCGGACGCACAAAGTACATAGCATGGTGCGCGCACCGAGGGCGGGTGCATTACATGGATAATGGCAGACGACTTCCCCAGCCGAAGCGCTGGACGGCATGCACAACTCTGAGGACTTTGCGACGAAATCCTCCACCTTGGAATGGCAAAACACCTGTGCAGGAGGACTGCACTTTTTTATACAACTCAAACATCAGGAAATTCGGATCCGGTTGCGATAAACGGTACATCATGGGCTAAGGCGGATATCATGTCCCCCGGTCGAGGGACTGCAGCATATGCGAGAACAGACGGTGGCCCGCACCATAATTATTATTTTTCCAAGAAACGATGCCATGCTGGGCGCACAGCGAGGCTCGAGGGACATGGCCCGCCATCGCTATTCCTGTGATTCATCCCTTGGCGCTTAATGGGCGGCGGGATTCGGCATTGCGCTCCGAACGATGATGACCTGCGGGCAATAGACAATTGATGAGTTCTTAGACGGGGGAACCGGGATACCCTGACGACTCTTATGCTCGCTGGTAAGGGCATGGTTATGAGGTGGTGAAGGTGTTTCCTCGGGAGAATAGTGTCATTAATAAGATAATGGGTGGTTGACGTCTCTGGGCGTGAATGTGATCTGTATTCTGTAAGAGGACCAGGGTGGTCGGGAGTGCAATCACGTGACTGAGCTGCAGCCAAGCCGGAGAGCAGCGACCGGGTTTTGGGGGGACGATGACGGCATCTCCACACCTTGTTGTTGAGACTCGAGACTCACAACCACACGCCAACCAGGCCACGCCTCGCCGGTTGCCCGCAGCCTGCTTTCTCCTCCCTCCCTCTCCTCCGCGGCCATCTTTCCTCTCCATCGGCCTGTTTTTCTTTCCTCCTACGCGCGCTTCCGTTTCCCTCTTCAAATACCGCATTTGCTGCAGCGGCTTGCCTTGCTCATTTTGCCCCCTCCCCATCACCAACTCTGGGCCATGTCGAAACGAAGCAGCGCCATGGCGTTGAGTTCCAACGGTTCTGCCGCCAAGGACGGCACCTCCAACCAGCCCGGTAGGTTCTTATTCCCCCCGGGCCACGACCACGACGTACCTTGGCGGACCGCGTTTGCTAAAGGGGGATACGTGCGAAGCAATAGACAAGCAGAAGACTTTGCTGTCGGCCGACGTGGGACACTTCTCTCTCGTGCGTGCGATGCACCTGGCCGACCTCATCACCCTCATGAACGGTATGCGCGACCCCTTGGATGTGCCGCTGGCGGAGCGCGCGTGCGGTTGCTAACGCTGCTTTTGGCGACGGGCAGGCTTCTGCGGCGTCATGTCCATCTTCTCGTCTCTGCGGTACTGCCTCGGCGACCCGGCGGCGCTCGACAACGTGTGGCTCGCGCTGGGCTTCCTGCCCTTCGGCTTGTTCTTTGACTTCTGCGACGGCCGGGTCGCGCGGTGGAGACGCAAGAGCAGTCTCATGGGACAGGAGCTGGACTCGCTCGCCGACCTGGTACGAACCCCTTACCACCTCTACCGTTTGTTCCCGGGGCGACGGAGACTGACAGGCAATCTCCCCGCTAGATTTCGTTTGGTGTAGCACCGGCCGCGGTGGCATTCACTATCGGCCTGCGATCCAACCTCGACACCGTCGGCCTCACGTTCTTCGTCCTCTGCGGCCTCACCCGCCTGGCCCGGTTCAACGTCACCGTGCAGGTCCTGCCCAAGGACGCCTCGGGTAAGAGCAAGTACTTCGAGGGAACGCCAATCCCCACGTCGCTCGGCGTCGACGCAATCATGGCCTACTGGGTCTACCACGGCTGGACCCTGGAGAACCTGCCCCTCGGTGCCTGGTTCCAGGGCTCGATCCTGGAGTTCCACCCCGTGGTGCTGATGTTCGTGGTGCACGGCTGCATGATGGTCAGCCGGACCATCCGCATACCGAAGCCTTGATCAACGCGTGCCGCCGGTGTTGGTGATGAATCATCGTGGTGTTGGCATTACCCCCTCTGCCCTGACTTTAGTTAGGGGTGAGCGGCACGCGATCAAACGACAACATGGGACGTCGCAGCAGATGGTCGTGATATGGCTAAAACTTTGGGAAATGCAGACATAAGATGGTACATACGGGGGACTTGAGAGAGGCGAGTCTCTCTTGAGTCTTCCTGCTGGAGCATGTGCGCGGCGGACCCTGCTCGCCAAGCTGGG
Organism: Tolypocladium album; assembly: GCA_024341135.1. Classification (NCBI taxonomy): domain Eukaryota; kingdom Fungi; phylum Ascomycota; class Sordariomycetes; order Hypocreales; family Ophiocordycipitaceae; genus Tolypocladium; species Tolypocladium album. The sequence continues at coordinate 117,463 of JALHCF010000139.1, forward strand.
CGCGATTCAAGCTGTTCACGTAACCACAATGATACATGATACCCCCGCTGCTTGCAAACAGCCCCTGGGTGTGAAAACCTCGCTTTGCGTGTTTGTGCCTCGTGTAGTGACGTAAGACGTGACCTACACGTCCCGAGTAGGAAGCTCTCATCGCTACCACGTGCGTGCCCGAGGAGTAGATGGGACGGCGAGGAGGACCACAAAGCATCCTTTTGCTATACTACCTATTCACAGCTATCTACTCCGTACACTCATCAAAAATGATCGACGCGGCAAGAGCGCACTACAAAACTGGACGATTGGCCGATACAGCAACGTGACAGCATATGGAACCGTACATGGGAGAGACAAAACATCACTTGACGCTCGAAGATTCACAGGCAAACCGGCTGCCAGCCGGGGAATAGCCCTTCCGTGGGGAGTCCATCAATCTCGATAGTCCAATTGCAGAAAAGTAAAACGTGCCAAATTGATACTTGAGCGTGGGAGAACGCGAATCAAACGAAAGGGACTACACGTACACAACAAACGGGACGCAACACATGGGATGTCCAGCACGTAGAAGAAGAAAACAGGCCCGCCCGACAGGCATCGCCCCCTGACAGTCCAATCACCCCCGTCACGGCGACGCTACGCTGCTGCTCCCCTTTGGGTAGTTGCCGGGCATGCGCAGGTTCGAGGCCGTCGCTGCGCTGTCGGTCCTGTTGTCCGTCGCCGGCCGGCTCGTCTTCGGGTTGTCCGACGACAGCGGTTCGCTCGGGCTCGCGTGGTCCGCCGCTTGCGCCTCGGGCACGGACTGGAGCGCCAGCTCTTGCCGCGTCTCGGACTTGGGGATGCTCCCGTCGGTGAAGCCGAGGACGTTGGCGTTCTCCCTCCCGATGCCGCCGTTGGGGTAGTTGCCATCGTTCGGTTCGGCCGACTCGCGCCCCGAGAGGTTGGCGTTCTCGCGCCTCTCGTATGCGTCTGCCTCGGCCACCACCTCTATGTGCTCCGGATCATCGCGAGGGTCCTCGTCCAGGCCTTGCTGCCCCTCCGCAGCCGCCGAGTGGGTGTCTTCGTTGGTGTGCGACGCAAAGATAGGGGCTGCAAAGTATCCGTCTTGGCGGTCCTGCGCCGCGTGGGATTGCTGCACCGGCTCGCTCGTGTACGGGTTCACGCCGTCGTGCTCCGCCTGCTGGCTGGCGACGGCTGCCTGCGACGGCATTTCCTCCATGGGCGTCCGTTCCGTCCCACCGTACCCCTTGTGGTTACCGTGGTCCTCCTGCCAATGGCTTCCCGCAGCGTACGCCGCGGCCGGCAGGGCTCCGGCGGCAACAACCGCCGCGCCGTCCGACGGGTGTTCCAGGCGACCAGAGCTTACACTAGAGGGTGATTGAGGGGCCTGTAAGCCTCTCTGCGCGTTGACTTGGATGTCAGATGGGAACCGCCCACCTGGTTGGGATCGTCGGGACACCAGCTCCGGCCTGGGCTCGGGGCTCATGTCCACCCCATGCGCAGAGAAGGGCTCGTCGTCGTCCTCGTCGATGATTCCATCGCTGCTCGCCGACCGTCGGGAGGATTGGCTCAGGCTTCGGGAATGGCTGCGCACGAACTGGGTGCGTTCCTCGGCCGTCTTCTCCGTCAGGGCCTTGATGTCCTCATACCAGGCCATCATGGTATCGTGGCTCTCGGCGCGGAAGACCCACGTATGTCCTCGGTGCATCGTGCCCGTCTGGCGGCCCTTGAGGATGAACTTGTTGGAGGATCCGCCCTCGGCCGAGTGCGAGCCCACCTTCTGCTCCGGCAAGAAAAGCGACATGACTGGAGCTTGCGCTTTATCCGCCGACTTGAACTCGTGGAGGTGCGTGGTCGAAAGCACATACCTGTAGGTGAAAGCCAGGTCAGTTGCAAAGCTTCATGGACGAACGGAACGCCAATCGATGCGTAGGGACCATGACACTTACCAGCCAGCTGTGTAGCTCTTGAGGTACTTGCTCTTGCGCTCCAACAGACCGGCACGTATCTCCTGCGCGGAAACGTGATCCTGACCTGGATAGTGAATTTGCTCCGGAGACCGCACAGGAATGGTCGGATCGATAATCTGCTCATCATGGGTCACGAAGTGTATCCATTCCTGGTCCTTGGGCATGGCGATTGGGCCGTCGCGGAGCTCCTCGATGACGCCGTAGGCGTTGTCGGCCTCGCGCTTGAGGATTCCCGTGTAGGCATTATACGCCTTCTGAATTTCGCCAACGACAATGGACTCCAGTTCGCGACCGGACCCCTCGAGGTTGAGGTAGGCCTGGTGGAGGTAGTTCTCCTCGTCGATCTGGCGCTCGACCTGGCGATCTACGGCCAGGCGGAGCAGGTACGGGTCCTGCTTGCCCGTCGTGGACGCGGAATCCATCTCGGTCTTCCCCAGGACGTCGGACAGGGCGCGGACGGCCTTGCCGGTGCTGTCCATTTCGCGATCGACGGAGTTCTTGAAGTCGCCCGACAGGTGCTTGATCTCCTTGATCTTCTGCTGGAGATCGCTCCGGAGGCCGGTGAGGGCGAGGACGACGTCCTCCTCGATCTCCCTGGCCTTGTTGGCCTCCTGGAGGGCGGCCTTGTTGTAGTTGCGCAGGAACTGGAGAGCATCGTCGATGCCGGCCGACTTGAGGAAATCGGGGGGCGTCGTGATGTTGTTGGCGACATTGGCGAGCTTGACGAGGGCCTTGGATCGGTGCTCGTAATGCGACTGGATTTCACGGAAGTAGGCAATGAGATCCTTGAGGACCTTCCTCCACGCTGCGCACGGCGGTCAGCTCCGACTCAACAAGACGCAGCGGCAGTCGACACGGGGAAGCAGAAGGGGGACTGGCGTACTCTGGAAGCGGTTGGCGAGGATCTCGGTAGGGTTGCCCGTGGTCGGGACCGGGCAGTAGAAGGCGCTCGCGGCGTCGCCCTCGGATGCGGAGCGCAGGGCGAGGCTCCTGACGCTGCCGGCGCGGTTGCTGCGGCGGCTGCTGCTGCGGCGGCGCAGCGAGGCCTTCTTCTTGAGGGTGTTGTTGTTCTTGACGGGCAGCTGCTCGTCGTCGCCGGCGGCGAAGCTGTGGACCGAGTTGGAGCGCTGCATGGCGCCGTCGATGATGGAGCTGCCGCGCTGGCTGGCGTCCCACTCCTCGGTGAACCTGCCGGCGGCAGCACCAGGAGGAGGCGAGGAAGAGGAGCTCGCGATGTTGTCGAGTCTGTGCTGGCGGGGAGGCGCGGATGCGTAGGCGTAGGGTCCGGCGCCGTGGTCGTGCAGCTGTTGCTGGGAGATGAGCTGCGACGGCGGCATGGAGACGAGCGAGCTGCGGTTGGAGTTGGGGGTATGATGCGAGAACGACGACACGGCCGGCCGGGGGCGATCCATGACGGAGGCGCCGCTACCAACGTGTAACGTCGTCAGGTACCCCGGGGATGCGCCCATGTACACGGTACCTTGGCTTGGCTGGGGAGCCCACTTGATTGACGGAGCCCGGCGCCCATGAGAGACGAGACAGACAGATGACACGGCCAGCCGCTGAGGTCTCGGTCTGGCTTGGCAATATGCCCGCCACGTACCTTGCCTTACTCGTACGCATGCACGCAGCGAGGACGACAGACTGAAGCGGATGTTGCTGCTGACGACGTGGACGGGACGCGGGGGAAGACATGGGCAGGGGGGCAGTCGGGAAGGCAGGGAACGTACTGGTACTGATACCCTTTCTTGTCATCGTCTGCTACCTCAGCGTCTCGAAACATGGCTTCCACTCACCACGATGTGCTGAGCGCGCTGTCGCTCATTGAGACCGTGAGACTGCCGCATCCTTCGGGGCGACTGCTCTCAGCATTCGTCACCGAGGCTGTTGACCCTGCGCTGGCCGCCCGTTATGTTACGCATAGACTGTCGGCGGGCGACGCTCGTGCCGCCATATCTGACTGGACCTACATTCTTGAATCCAGTGTGTCTCTTCCTCCATGACCTACCTCTTCTCCTCACCACCGCTTAAATGTTCCGAGTTTCGCAAAATGGTGATCCTCCGCCGCCGCCAGATGCCGTGACCCGACGTGCCATCACCAGACGAGACGGGGGCAAGTGCTGCGTGACCGGCAAGGCTGGCGTGTTCTGGGATCCCCTCCAGGTCACGCCTATTCTTCCAGTGCCGTCTGGCTGGGCCACGGACAAGGTATGTCCGTCGTTTTGGAGCGCGCCACATTGCAAAAGCTGCTCACAGTCCACCTTGAAAGGAGGGGGTTTTCGACATGCTTGGTGCTTTCTTCGGCCCTGTATATCGGGGCTGGTGGCTCTCTTATGCCAGACAGCCTGAGCAGCACATGGCGCCCTTTCAAAACCACTGGCTTATCCGGAAATCGGTGGCCCAGGGCAATGGAACGAGGCTTGGTTAGATTGGACAGGCTGCAGTCCTCGATGGTCGAGGTGAGTTGCGAATCTCGAAATCATACTTCCAGCCCCTTGCGCATATCATAACGCTTTCACCAGTTCGAGGTCAATCCTGTTCCCATCGGACTATCGGAGCCAATACCCATCGGAAGTCCCTACGCATTATTAGCTGATCACTCACGGTCAGGCATCCAAAAGATAGATCCTCGGTTCGTCGGCTCTCACGCCCGACTCTGCAAGGGTATTCAATTCCTGGCGATTGCCCGGAAGATTGCATCGGAAACCTCGCCGCAACCATCGGCCAAACTTGCAACAGCATGGCATGCAGAGCCGCAACGAACACCACGGAAGCTCTCCGCTCTTTGGAGCTTTCCAGCTCGCGCTGCTCTCAATGTATGGCTAATGTTCCCGGACAGAGTTCGGATAGCCGCCTACGAAACGTTACGGAAGCTCGGAAGCCTCCTCTATGGAGAGCCGAACGATTATTCAACCGTTCAGAGAGTCCCATTTGGGCTTTACCTAAAGTACCACGGTGAGCCTGACGGGTTTCGCAACGAGTTCAACGCACTACAGATGATCCGCAGGTATACTTCCATTCCAGCTCCAAAACCTCTCGATGTAGTGTTCAACCAAGGGGATGAGGATGGCCCATTTTCTTCCCCGCAAGCCTATCTTCTTATCACGCGAGTTCCAGGCGTGCCCCTATCACGCTGTCAAGACGTCCTGTCTGATAGAGGCTGCGAGCATATCGCGATTCAAATCACAGGCTACTTGAGCCAGCTACGAGATATCCCCAAGACAGTCAATCCAGACATGGCCATCTGCAACAGTCTTGGCGAAGCGTGCAGAGACCCTCGCATATGCGGTGAACAACCCGTTGGGCCATTCCCGGATGAGGCAACTTTCAGCCAAGTTTTAAGATTCTCGGATGACCCCAGCCGCCGTGGGCATAAAATTGTCTTCACACACGCTGACCTCAATCCGCGGAACATCTTGGTGGACCGACTCACCAAGTCGGACGGGAGTGCCAGTTGGCGCGTGACCGGCATCGTTGATTGGGAGAACTCGGGATACTACCCCGAGTATTGGGACTGTACAAAGGCCATGTTTGAAGGACTCAGGTGGACCAGACAATATAACGATATGATCAGGGGGGTCTTCAAGGAGTTAAGGGATTATAGCCTGGAGCTTGACATCGAAACAAGAGCCTGGGAGTCTGGAGATGGCGTATGAACCGTGAGTAATCTTGGTACTGCACAGCAAAGAGAGCCTCTCTGGTGTCGTCAGGGTTAAAGACAGGCCTGAAATGCAGTGAACAGAAGGAAGCCAACTTTCCAGTTGTGAAATACATAGTCATCGTGACTATTCGGAAGCCAACGCGGCGATGTTGAGGCGAGTTTGCTTGTATATATTTTCTGTAAAAAGCGACTCTGTAATCCAGCTTTCTAGTGTGTCTCGAACCATGAAGGCCAAGTCGATGCAATACATATCTAAACCCCGTCCATCGCGTAAACTGTGGCTGCACTTCCTAAGCAACTTTGGGGAGTTGACTTGGCGCAATGCCGTCAACTCGAAACCGCTGTACATTGTGTGCAATTAGCTTAAATCCATGGCATCAGGCGCAGCGGGAGGAGTGGCTGCCAAAATATCTTCAGAGTTGTTGCTCTTCCCAACAACGTATGTATTCAGAAACTCCACTGCATCATCTAGCCCAGCCGGTGAATTGAACCAATGCCCTCCATTGGGATATTCCTTCCACACAACTTGCGCGCCGAACCCACGAAGCGTCTCTCTCAGGCGGCGACCATTTTCAACCAAAACCAATGGATCATCGACGCAGTGCTCGAGGAGCATGGGTGTGTTGCGCAGCACATCGTTATGGGTCGGGACTTGCTCCAAGCCGAGAGTATTCCTCATCTCGACGAGGGTTCTGCCGACAAAGGGACATCGGCACGAAAATCCCATAAATGCAGCGAGCCTCCCTCCCGCCGCAGTCGGTACGTCCAGGTTAAACAACGTATGCACGCTCGTCGCGCCGCCCATGCTGATCCCGGCCAGTACGACGCGATCCCACTGCCCGCTCAACAATGCCACCTCCTCGGCTATGATGTTGCGGATGGCAGGGACGGCCTCTTTAAGCCCAACCGCCTGCAACTCCTCGCGCTCCGCAAAGTCGTCAACGTTCCAGACGTCAAACCACTGCGGCCACGTGTCCAAGGAGCTGGCACACCGGCGCATTGGGGCCTGGGGAAACACCCAGCGGAAGGAGGGGAAGGATTCGATGACGGTGCGGCCGCGTGAGTCGCGCCAGTGGGCGACAGCGGCCGCGAAGTTGCGCGCGTTGTCGCCGCGGCCATGGAGGAAGACGACGGTGTGAGTGTGGGGGGCCGATGGGGTGATGATGGTGGAGGGCAGGTCCATGGCCGTCGTACTCGTAACTGGGAATCAGCCTATTGCTCCTGGACATACGAGTATTCCTTCGGTGGCACAAGCACTGGTAAGGTATGTGACGGGTAGCATGATTTTGGCGGCGGAGTCCGTGAATGAGGGGGTTCGCTATTTGATTGCTCTCAGTTCCTCCAGCCAATTGCCGTGCCGAAGGAGTTGCTGGGGTTCGATGCATCCTCGTTCGTGAGACGGGACTCGGTGCATGTGGAGAGTCGAGTACGAGCAGCTAACAACAGCGACCAACACACCAACCCGCGGTGGCTTGATTGCAGCCCAAGGACGGGCCATCCCGTCTGCTTACGAGTACGATGTCTATCCTCGTCAGTGACCGCGGCGAAGCACTCAAGCGTCGGCGCGGCCGTGGGCGGTAGCAGCTTGGCATGGGCAGCTGCGCCATGAACGGCCACGCGTGTAGTTGGAGGCCGTCCCCAGCACCGTCGTCGTTGTACCAGTACTTAAGGTACCTTACCTCGATAAGGTAAGGTACCTGAGGTCGGCGGCCAAGCTTCAGAGCTCTTCAGGCCTAGGCGACCGTTGGCCCGCCGCCTACATGACGTCAGGAGACACAACGCCCTCTGACCGACGCGCAAATCCGCCCACTTTCTCTTTTCGGATCGCATTGTCGATGTCCACCACCATCTGCCGCACGCTCCATCGGCTCCCGCGCAAGATTGGGCTGCGAGTTTGCGATGCTGCGGGCCACTGCCAACTTGCCAGGCAACTATTCGTAAGCTGTGATAAGTCCCAGAGTTCAGGCCAAGGCACCATATGATAACTGCACCGTGCTGCATCTCGCCGGACTGCGTCAAGTCGTCCGGCAAGCACAGTGATGATGGGCCTCAAGGTTGACCTTGCACAACCACGCCAAGCCCAACGTGTCCTCGCCCGTCCTTTTCCACGCTATTACCTCCCGAACCAGGATCGCCCGGCCTACCAGCGATTCGAGATCTACCCCAGAGCCTCCAACCAAACGCAAGGCACCCTCTTGGGACCATGGCACCCACGCGCTCCACCAATTTGGCGCGCCTGGCCGGATCCGGGTGGGTGCTTTGCCTGTTGCAGCTCACGCCGAACTAGTACCTAACTTTGGCTGCTAGGAAGTTTGGCTCCCATGCCGTTTTGAGTGGCTGGCTTTCTCGAAACTCTACTGCTCGCTCAGCGTTTCACTCCACGTTAAGCCCGGCACCGTTCGACGACTGTGCTCGATGTGCGACGAGAACATGTTGACTTACTGGCTACAAGCGCCCCAAAAGCATTCGACGCTCACAAATGCAGATACCATGTCCAGCAGCGAGTTTGTCATTATCTCTTTACAAGTGCCCTGACATTGAGCGTTGGGCCGTACCTACCTATGGTACTCGTACAGCGTTGCCGGGCCGTTCGAGCTCGGCCGCGCCCTCAGCCGCATTCCATCTGCCGCATCGTCGCAATATCTCTCTACTCGTAAGCTGTACTTTAGTCTGCTTTCATGGATATGTCCAGCGAAAAACCTATAGCATGTCCATAGCTTTTGATTGCGTTCTCCTCGGACCAAGTTGCCCAGCGCCTGCTTCTCGCTCCCATGCTTATCCGGACGAGCAATATTATGTACCAATGGCACACTTCTCCAAACTCCGTAGCGCCAAGCTTGTCCCTCCCAGCCCTTGCGAAGGCTACAAATGAGACCGTCTTGATCCTCTGGATAATAGTGTTGATGCGGCACATGAACCTCTTCGTGTGGGACCCTCCTCAAAGGTCCAATGAGTGCAGTCTCCGCCGCTACTCGGCTCGCTTTGTTCACTGAGAAACGTTCCTCCTACTCCGGTATTGTTGGTTCAGCCGGAGGCTGCTCGACCGTCTTCATCCTGCCAAACCGCCGCGGCGGCGGTGCCTTTGGGGGGATCTTCTTGCGGCCTCCGTTGACGTGGACCTCGGGGTGTTTTGAGAAGGGGATGCCGTGCCGATGTTTTGGCACTGCCGGCAGGGGCTTCTTCGCCTTCGGCTCCGCGGCGGCTTCTTCCTGTAAAGGCGCATCGGCGGTGACGTCTGCTTCCGAACCGGTGGCATGTCGGCTCGGCGTCTGCACGCCCGGCCTCTCCATCACGCCCGCCACGTCCCCGACGCTGATGCTACTTGCGTATTGCGAAGGGGAAAGGCTGATGCCGATAAACTTCCGGGCCACTTCGGTCTGTGCCGATGACTCCTTCTCTTCCGTCACCTCCTCCAACCACTTCACCTTGGTGACTCTGTCCACCAGACGCAACGTCGTCTCGTCCGCAGGCGCAAAGTGCGCGTTGTGTGAGCCGCGCAGGATCTTCAGCACCCGCAGCACCTCGTCCTGCTTGTAGTGCGGCGGCTGGTTGAGCTGCGTGTGCGCCAGGAGGGGGTACATGACCCGCAGGTAGGTGTGCCGCAAGGATATCTTCTCGTCGGGCAGGTCCATCAGGTTTCGGATGATGACGTCTAGAAGGACCCGCAAGTCGTTCGTGTAGAAGTACTCATACGTGGCCTTCGTCGTGAACAGCAGATAGAGCAGCTTGAGTATTAGAAGCTGCAGAGATGTCTCGGTCTCGCGGTTCAGAAGTAAGATGATGTTCTCTCCGAATGTGCGGAACTGGGGTCCATGGAGGCTCAAGCACTTGACAATACGATTCGTCAACTGCGCCGTCGAGGCATTGGCATCTGTGGCCGAGTCGGTCGACGCCAGCATGTATTGTTCGTTCAAGACAAGCTGCGAACGGTCAGCACGACAAACGCTCCGTCGTTGCGCGAGAAGACTCCCTCTGCCTTACTAGAACTCTGATCGTGGGGTAATGATAGGGATCCTGGACGTCGTCGGACACGCACTCGATGATCTGAAACAGATGGTGGATGAAGCCGTCGTCCACCAGCATGAGGTCTTCGAACTTCAGCCGCTCCACGCGCGACATCTCATACATCAGCTGCAGCAGCATGCGGTGCAAGCGCGGGTCCTCGGGGCCCTGGCGTGCTTTGATCAGCTCCAGCAGCCGCGGGAAGCAGGCGTCCTCGACCATGCGTGGGAAGGTTGACTCGTCGTGGCAACCGTCGAGGAACAGCAAGCACACAATGGCGTGCAGCGGGCCCGGGTCGTCTTCCTGCAGGAGGCTGTGAATGATTTGCGTGCGGACATAAAACTGATTTGCTTGGAACAGCTGGCTCTCCAATAGCATCTGGGCGCAGCTCAGTACACAATCTTGAGAGTCGGCGTTCCGATCGCGGAGCCGCGTCGTTAGGTCCAGCCACTCGCGCAGCGCATCGTCGATCGACTCGTGGGTGTCGCACTCGTTCGACACGCATTCGCTGATCTCTGCTGCCGTGTCAGCTCTCGCCGGCCGAAGCTCGCCGGCCCCCGTCGGGCACGCACCAGTCCACAGTCGCTCCTCGTTCTCCGGAGAGGAGGCAGCCTCGTCGAAGTCCGCCATGGCTGCAAGGTGCGCGGGGTTGCGGCAACGACGGCATCGGGCCTCGCAGGAGCCGCTCGCGGCAGGTGGCCACGATGTTAACAGATAGAAGCTTGGAGCAGGTTGAAACGAAGTGGTACGAATACGCTGGTCAGCTGGTGATGCTTTGAACCTGCGCGGTAGATGGGCTGTTGCGCAGGGGGGACGGGGTCCGGTGGCTTGCAGAGGCAGGCTGGCAGGCTGCCCGCTTGGTGGTGGGGTAGCGACTGCACCGAAGCTCAGCTTGGCGTATTAGAGTGCTGGCGTCAAGTGGCCAAGCAGACGATCTGCGCCGTGACCTCATCGCCTCGCTTTGCTTGACCCTGCATGTACGTATGAAATCGTTTCTCCGCGATGCCACGTGCTGCGCCTCACAAGCGTGACAAGCCCGCAAACCACAGGGGGCTGGAGAAGGATGCGATTTGCAATCATGTCCAAGACGCCTGCTTCTTCTATATTCTACCCATACTCATCATACTCATCCTAAGAACATCCGAAGGCATCTCTGCCTGAACTGAAAGGGCCGCAACGGGAATAAATATTGGTATCCGATCCAAACGCCATTCCGAAACATCACCAGCGCCATCGCGCCAGGACGAGCAGGAACAAGGCTCAAGAAGCCACGCTATAGGTTCTCTGCCACTTCCCCTTCCTCGCCGTCCTCGTATACCTTCACCTTGGCCGCGTAATCGCGGATGTTGCTCACGACATAGTCGGTGATGGTATCGCCCTTGCCGGCGGCCACCCTCAACACCAACTCGTTGAGATTCTGTCTCCCGAGGATGTCGACGTGGTCTGCCGTATTCGGTCCACCTCTTGGGTTGAATCGATCCGGCTCATGCGGCATCTCCACCACGGTTATCTTTGCCCCCCCGGGGTTGTATCGCTTGATATGCCACCCGCGGTTGCACATGTACCCCATGCTCAAGAGGTTCACGGTGCCGTCTCCCTCTCCCATGACCACGCCATGATCAACTTCTCCTTCTGTGAGGCCCGTGTCGATAGTGATGTTGAGGTTGGTCATCGTCGGCTGATCGGGTGCCCGGTAATAATAAGCGCGCTCGGTGGGCTTGCCGACGCCGTAGAAGCAGTAGATCTTGAGGTTCGGCGCGTTCGGCAGAGCAGTCTCGAGGGGGTTGATCCATTTTCTCGGGTCATCTTCGTTGGCCTCCACCTCGGCTGCGCTGTGCGCCACGCCGTGGGACCAGCTACCGCTTATCTGCCTCTGGTACCAGTCCTCCGTCGTGTTCAGGAGGTAGGCCAGGGATGCATCGACGGTCATGTTCCTGTCCGGGGTGGTCCAGTTCGCGCCAACCTTGAAGTTAAGCAGAGACCCGAACGAGAAGTTCTGGCCTGGCTGGTCGTCTGGCGCCCAGGTCAAGTCTCCCCAGACAGCGTCGCCTCCAAGCGGAAGCATGGAGGAGATGCCAGGCATGGCGCGGAAGATCTCGGCTCGTTCCTCCTTCCGCAAGAACTTTTCCAGGCCGTAAATGGCAAATGCGTTGAGCTGGGCCGTGTCGCGCATCTCGCCTGACAAGACAGCCGTCAGCCCCTTGACGGCGCCGAGCATGCAGCCGCTTATGTTGATCCAGGATTCCACATGACGATCCACCCAGTCCTTGCCGCCACGGCCGCCCTTCTCGGACTGGACCCAGTGGAAGAAGTAAAGTATGACCTGGCTGCCCATGCTGTGCGAGGCCAGGACCACCTTCTTGCCCTCGAACGCGACGGCGGTCTCCATGTAGGACTTGAGTCGGGAAAAGTACTGGTCCCGGACTTCGAGATTGGCATAAGACAGCCGCCAGTCGTACGCGGCAGTGTACGAGTTGGTGGGATCGTAGCCAATCGTGGCCAGGTTCTCGAAGATCTTGTTCCAGATCCAGTAACCCGTGATGAAGAAGTCGGTCGCATCGAACCCCTGGGCGGCGCGCAGCTTCACACCACCCGCCGGGTCAAGGCCCGTCCTCTTGTCGAGCATTATGTGCTTCTTCCAGACTTCCTTGTCGAGCACAAGAGCCCGCATCATGGTCCAGCTCCCCCAAAGACGCTTCCGGAAATATTGCCTCGAGATGTTGGCGGTGCCCCACGACTCCAGGCCGGTTGAGATGACGCCAGGGATCATGATGACGGGATGGTGGGCATCCAGGCCCTCCGCGCGGGCCTTGAGCCCGACGGAGAAGGAATCGTACGAGTCAATCACCTCGCGCTCGCCCTGGACAAGGTCTCGCATGTCCCTAACGAGGCCGGCGGGCAGGACGTCGAAGATGCTGTCGACGGTCAAGTCGCCCAGTTCTGGGAAGTCGATGAGGTCATTGTTCTTTGCGAAGATGCCGGCGGCAAGGAGGCCGAAGAGACTGCCAAGCAGGAAGATGAAGGTGTTGCGGCGCTTGCGAGTCTTCGGGGCGCGCTCGACGACGTGGACGTGGGGAGTCGGATGCACCGCTGGGCTTTCCTCGCGCTCGGCAGCGTCGCCCTCGTCCGCCCGCGACTCTGGTCGGATGCGGCGGCGCAGGGTGGTTGCCATTGCGCGGCCGAGCACTGGCGCCGTCTGCGCGAGTGCGGCGCTTCCGTGGCCAGACAAGACCTTTGTAGGGATGGGAGGTGAGGTAGAAGAGCTGAGGCGAGCTTGGAGCTGGTCAGGGCTCTCGACGAGCGCAGCTAGGCCGAGCCGTGTCTGCAGTGGAGGACAATCTGAAGCTGAGTAGGACCGGGGCTATAGGATTGAATGATGCTCAAGGCAAGCAGTAGAACGCGAGGCAGCTAAGGGAAGGTCGTGATGTGTAGCATCCAGGTCGGCGGCAGGCGGTGCTCTCACGTTAAGCAGGCCCAGTCTAAAGCTCACTGTGCCCCTCACTCAGAGTCAGCACCACCATTTCCTCGTAATGTCAAAGCACCCAAAACAAAACAGGGTTCTGGGCTACCATCGTCGATGATTTCGCACCTTTTTGCGTCCCCTTGCATGTGATTGTCACGCGACGGGCCACCCCAAGATATAGACAGGTACCTTGCCAACTTGCCCACCTCACCTTGCCTTATCGTGCCACAGAGCTGCCCCTGCAGGCCGGACGCCAGCCCCGTACCGACGTCGTATTTCTGCCGTCTGTGCCGCCGCGGCCGCTGCCGTGTCCGGCGGCCCGGGTGCCCTCACTCAACCTGGGCACTCATTGGTCGCGCATACGGCGGCGCGCGCAACGTGGTCAGGCGACGTCGTGCTCGTCAGCGCTGCGGGTTGCTGGTCAGGGCGTTGGGCTGGGTCCCGTTGGCGTCTCCGCTTGCGACCGCCGCCCTAACCTGAGGCGTCCCGTTCTCGGACACTTCTCGTGGTACGGCGCCTTGAGTCCCTCTCCGCTGTTCCGGCCATCGCAGGTTCTTCCCCAAGGTATTTCTGGCTCTTCACGCTGCCTGCGTTGCCTACTCAAGGTAAGGCAAGGACGTGTCGAGACCACGCCGCCGCCATGGACTTGGCTCGCAGCCATGACCTCCCTGCAGAGCTGCACTACGTCCAGTACGAGCATGGTTTGGAGGCGCAGTACCTCCCCGCCATCCGCTCCCTCATCTCCAAGGACCTCAGCGAGCCATACAGCATCTACGTCTATCGCTACTTTCTCTGCCAATGGGCGCACCTCTGCTTCATGGTCCGTATGAGCCTGGATGGTTGCCTCGTCAATCGTCGCCGCGCCGTCTCGAGCCTCTGACTGACCGCGTCTCAGGCCCTTCACCCATCCGACTCATCCCTCATAGGAGTCATCGTCTGCAAGCTGGAGGTTCACTCGTCTCACGCCCCTTCCACGCGCCGTGGCTACATCGCCATGCTGGCCGTGGACTCTCGCTTCCGCGGCCACGGCGTCGCCACGGCCTTGGTCAAGCAGGCAATCGAGGCCATGGCCAGGCGCAGCGCCGACGAGATCGTGCTGGAGACGGAGGAGACCAATGCGCCCGCCATGAGACTTTACGAGCGCCTGGGTTTCCTGCGATCCAAGAAGCTGCATCGGTACTACCTCAACGGCAACAGCGCCTACCGGCTCGTTCTACCACTCAAGGCGTTGGAACCAGATGCACACCCGGCCTACTACGGCCATAGCTAAGGGATCGGCGCGGGCGTCTGCAACGGATACTACGGAGCATAGCAATGACATTACGCAGAGCGGCGTTGGGTACGGAGTTTGGATCGTTCGGAGGACGCGGCACGCCTGTGCCCCAACTTGTACGGCCGCAGTTTTGGTTGATGACTCTTTCACATATCGATTACGAGGGCGATGATTGCCGGAATATATTTCATGTCGCCTGTTTTCAAGAGATACGGCAATCGCGCATGACCCAAACCATGTCCGCCTTGGCCCACCGGGCATCAGAAAATATCCTTAGAGTTGTATATTGAGGCGCTGATGCCCCACGTGTTTCCGTGCGAGATTCCAATGTACGTGAAGGCGTCTGACAGTGTCGGTTAGCCGCATCCCCTCATCTGACACCCACACCAACGGTGGCATTGTGACTCACCCGGCTTGTAGTACACGGGTCGGCTTCTTGCTTCCACCAGCCTCAGCTCTCGGAGCTTCTGAAGAACCCGGCCTACGTCGGCTTTGTCTTTGAAATCAGCCGTATAGACGCATATGAGTCTTTCCTTCCTCCGGTCTTCGAACGGCGGCCGTGGCGCGACCTTGGCAGCGATTCCCAGCTCGTTCTTGGCTGTCGCTTTTGCTACCAGCTCCCACATCTCATTTACCTCCGTAGGCGAGCAAAACAGGAGCCACTGTTGCCAGAGTGTGTTGGTCAGCAAAAGGGATCGCTTCCTCACGAAAACGGGGCGTGAGGGCGTTGCACATGCCTTGCCTGTGCGAACCTTGCCTGCGTGCGCCAAATCCAAGATGTCTTGCGAAGCTTGTTTCCGCTCCTTGCTCATCTCCTTCTGGATAAATGCGGAGCTCTTTCCCGCCTCTTCCATTCTTTTCTTCAGGCTTAGGACAAGCTCAAGTCTTTCCATGCCACCCTCAACAATCAGGGCCAACTTACTGCCCTCCTCCGCCGGCGCTTCATCCTCGTTTCCCTTGACGAAGTCCCCGTTGCTTTGGAGCTTCCCAAGTCGTGGTACGTAAGGGTTGCAGAGAAAAATCCAGGGAACATTTTCGTTCTGCTCAGTGGTCGCCGGAGGCAGCCTAGCTAGAAAGTCGTCCACGGTTTCCGTCAGCTGCCAAGCGTAGGCCACCCCGGCATACGGATTGTGAAGACGGGACGCGCCATTCGCGAGGCCTGTTCGCCGCCGCGGACGTCCCACGCCAGGTCTCTGCGTTTGATTCCACAGGTCGACATCAAAGCTGTCAACGCGGTCGCGAAGACCTTGCTTCAGATTCTCGTCGCCTAAGGTTCATTAGGACTCAGATTGGTACGAATCATGTCTTTGTGTATTTGGACATACCGTAAAAGTCCGAATCGTCGGTGTCCATCGCACAGAGCCCAGGTTTGACGAGGTAGTTTAAGAGAAGACAACCTAGCGGGTAGGATTTAGAACCGGTCGGGATTCTGTAGCGACCAGACTTTGAGTGAGGCAACTTCATCCGCATCAGCAAGCTCGTGAGATGGGAGACACTTATTAGCTACCACGAATGACGGGGGTTGCCAGCAAAAGCAAGTTGCATCGTACGACGGCGAGATCCGATGTGACTGTGCGCAAACGAGGGCGGTCCAAAGCCGTGTTTACGCCCGCTTACAACAGCAACGGCGGCGCGCGAAGGAAAGAAATGCAAACGACCCGACGACATGCTCATCGTTGGCGGCCGCTGGGCCCAGGGTTCGGACGGAGGCTTGCAGACCCAGCACCCCGGCATACGTTGTCGCGGCTCGGGAACCGGGGCCAGCCACCCGACTACCAGCCCCACTGCCGCTGGGCGCTTTCCCTGCTTCGCCATCTGATGTATCACCTATCATCGTACCCTGGCAGCATCGTCTGAAGGCTGCCGTGGCAGTCGTACTTAAACACTGCCATGGATGCGCAAGCACCGATCCCTTCGATGAGGTCATTGACGCTGGACCTGCCCCCCAGCTGCATGCAGTTCTCGCCCCTCCACCCGGCATACTTCGTGGTTGGCACGTACAATCTTCAGAAAGATGATCACGATGGGGACCAAGCCCAGCAAGACGGCTCCGACGCAGCTGCCAAGAAGACCCAGACCCGCGACGGCAGTTTAGTCGTATTCCGGGTCGAGAAGGATGAAATGTCAGTTCTGAAAATTTGAATCAGACTTCAGCGTGCGTCTCAACACCTGATGGTCTAACCAAGGGGTTCAACAGGACAAAGGTGCAGACCACTCTGCAGCCCTCAGCGTTGTTGGACCTGCGCTTCCATCCAGGACCGGGCGAGCTCCAAGACATCTTGGCGGTCGTGTCCAGCACCGGTACGCTGGCCGTCTTCAAGCTGGATCCGACTCAGAACGCGACGGCGCCTCTGCAGCATCTTGCCACGAGCAGGTGTCAAGATCTGGCAGAAGACGTCCTGCTGCTGCAATGCAATTGGCATCCCGTGCTCAGCAACTCAATTGCTGTCACGACATCGAATGGGCTGGCCAGACTTCTTCACCTGGATGATGAGTGGAGGATCAAGGAAACTACTGACTTGAACATCCCAAACTCACTCGAGGCGTGGTCGATAGCCTTGTCTCCTCCAACAGCCGCATTGAACGGAAGCGGACAGGCGGTCTCCGTCTACAGCGGCGGAGATGACTCTTTGCTGCGGTACACGACACTCGTGCCGGGGGGCGAGGGCAGCTTGGAGATGCCGTTTCCGCCGATGACGATCAAGGGCCATCATGACGCCGGAGTCACGGCGATTCTGCCTCTTCCGCTGCACTCGGCGGACGGTGGGAGGGTTGTCGTCACAGGAAGCTACGATGACCGCTTGCGCGTATTCGTCATCCATGACCTTCATGAGTCTCATGGCATCAAGCGTGTGCGCCTCGCCGCCGAAAAGAATCTCGACGGCGGGGTCTGGCGGTTGAACTTGGTGGACATTCGATCGCTGCGTGACGGCCAATCGAGGGTGCGAATATTAGCCTCGTGCATGCACGCCGGGGCAAGACTGGTGGAAATAACAACCGAAGATGGCTCGCAATGGAATTGCAGAATCTTGGCCAGGTTTGAAGAGCACAAGAGCATGAACTACGCCTCTGACTTTACGGCGTTGGCGGCGAGGGAGGGGCTGCGGTGCGTGTCCACGAGTTTCTACGACAGGCTCTTGTGCTTGTGGCAATACGAAGCCGATGCGAAGTGAGTGCTGGCCGTCGGCTGTATGTAGGTTTACGTGAGAATACTCGCCGAAAACAGATTTGCTCGAGTACTTGTATGTAGATGAATCGGCCTTGATAACGGGTAGAAAAGGAGCCCGTAAGCAGAGATAACAGGTAGAAAGGAGCCTGTAAGCAGAGCAGTTTTGCAGGAAGTCTAAATCGTTACCGAGGAAAACGGTCCGTCAGCGGGTCGCTGCCGAATTGCTGCAAGACTTCCAGCTGGATGGATCCATTTGATGATCCGGCAGGGTGAGGCTGCCGGGAGGTCTGGCGGGGGAGCCCGGGCCGCTGTTAGCATTCGCTACAGCTTAAGGTACGCGTACAGGGCGGGGTGTCCCCTCATTTTTGGCGCATTGGGGCACCGGCCTCAGCCTTGCAGCCCTCCATCGTCCCTGCGGTGGGCCTGGTTTGAAATGGGTTGGCGGCCTGCAGCCAGCTGCCGCGCCGAGCTTACCTCCCAATACTTTCTCCAACAACCTACCTTGCTCGCAGACGTCCATCTTCGTATCGCAACGCAGCCTGAAGCGCGGTTCTGGCCTGTGGTTGACTACCCTCTCTCCCTTATCTGCCGGCGTACATCCATTTTCGTTCAGAGCGGTTCTTCACGACTGGTCCGTTGTCCTACCCTTTCCTTTTCAGCTCCTCGAGTCCCAGCAGCCTTGCACCGCGTGCGGTCGACCACGCACCGTTCGTCTCGTCGCCTCGCGATACTCAACTCTCGAATACTGCCGCAAGCCTGTTCCCTCGCACACACACAATCGATGCGTTCGCGTGGGCCGGCCGACTTCTGAAGCGTATCCGGGTTTCTGTGCGTCCAGTCGCAGAGCCCGCTTACCGTTTCTTGCCGCAACATCTCAATATCTGGCACACATCGCTCTTTGAACAGACGCCATGTCTTCCAACGGCGGAAATCTGCCTTTGGGTGGCGATTCGAGCAATGGCGGGGACACAGAGACTATGCACAAGATCCACCAAGCCCTCGAGGTGGTCCATAGTTCCTTGTCCCTCAATGATGATCGCAGGCAGGCTCAGGCCTTCCTGGAGGGCGTCAAGGATTTTCCCGAGGCACCTCTCCAGGGATACCGGCTTGCCTCCGACAAGAGTCAGCCCGCGGTTGTCCGCCACTACGCATTGTCTCTCCTCGAGCATGCCATACGGTACAAGTGGTCCTCGTACAGCCAAGAACTAGCGGCGACATTGCGAAACTGGGTGCTGGAGCTGAGCCAGGCCGTCTCGAGGGATGATCCGGCTTACCTGAGGAACAAGACGGCCCAGCTATGGGTTGAAGTGGCCAAGAGGTCCTGGGGAGCTGAGTGGATGGATATGGACGCCATGCTCGTCCAGCTTTGGCAGGTCCAGGACTCAGCCGTCCACAAGGAGCTCGTCATGTTCGTGCTCGAGACTTTATCCGACGAGGTTTTCGCCGGGGACGATTCGGTGGTGGCGATGCGAGAAGGCGTTCTTAGTAAGGCGTGCGTCGAGATCTTCACCCCAACTTCGGTCTTGGTCGAGGCCTTCCCCAATCGCCAGCCCGGGCCAGACGTAAGGCATGGCCCTGAGGGCTGGCTCAGTCGAATTTCAGATTTCCTCAGCTACTGTATTCAATCCGGTGCAAAAGACAACGACGAAGTTAAGAGCTGCACCCTCAAGGCGCTCTCTGTCTTCCTATCTCTCATGCCTTGGGCCATTCCAAAGGCTATATCCTCGGCTCGATGCGTCCCTGTCATGACGGCCGGCCTCGCTTCTCCCCATGTGGAGGTCCAAAAGGTAAATCAGCGGCACGTCAAGAATCACTCCTGCTCATGCTGACGGCTGTTACGTTACTAGGCTGCGTTGGAAGCTCTCCACGCGCTGTACGGGAGGACGAACTTCACAGACGATGAGTTCCAGGAGCTGGTGGTCCCAATGTTCAACCGCTCCTCCGTCGAACTTTGCAAGGGCCTATTTGACTGGGCGGTAGTCGATCCCGAGGACATTGACGATGACAAGTACCAAATCAGCAAAAAACTCTCAGAGGTATTCCGTGTCGAGTTTGTTTCTGGACGCATGCGCTGACAAACCTGCAAGATGCTGTCCTGTCTCGGTGACTATTTCGAACGCAAATTCTCAAAGACTCCTGCCGACGCTGCCAGCAGCGAATTCTTGCAGCTTCTGATCCAAGTGGTCCAGAGCCCAAGTCTCATGGTATCTATCCCGGTCCTCGTGACGTGGACTAGGCTCCTTGGCCATCGGTCCCTAGGACACAGCGACCTGGTCACCCCGATGGTTGCTCCGCTGTTGGAAGTCTGCAACTCCCGACTGGTGCGCTATGAAAACCTGCCCGAGGACACGTCCGATCCTACATATCTCTTTCTCATGGAAGACACCGACACAATGCCTGAACGCCATGCATTCTTAGGAAACTACCGCCGCTACAGCTGCCAAATCGTGGAGCTTATTGTGCAGCTCAAACTTGTGGACGCCATCGCACACATTCTCAGCAGGACGGAGTACTTGCTTCAGAACCTGTACGAGGGGCAACCGCCTTTTAGCAGTAGGAACATCGTTTGTCATCCGACCGCAGCGAAGACTGGCTAATTCAGATAGAACAAAATTACTCCAAACACTCCATGCCCTCCCTGCGGGTGGACTCTCAGTTCACCTTGGTTGAGGCTGCCCTGAAGGGATACGCGAGGTGGAAGAGATATCATCTGAAGGAGCACGTAGGTCCCCCCCCCCCC
>JALHCF010000139.1:137824-220418 GCA_024341135.1 Tolypocladium album
GTGCAACAAGCTTCTTCAAATGAGCTTCGAGGTAAGATCGACTCCGTCGGGCCAATTGGCATTGTACTGCAAATACTCACGGCGACACAGGATCCGTTGATTCGCAAAAGAACTCTGCAGCTTCTTGTGTACTTCTCAACAACTGCGCTCAACAAGAACACTGGCGTCATGCTTAAGGTCCTGGAGCATATCCTTCTGACCTGGCCCGCTCTGGAGCCTGACCACCGTGCCTTCAACGATGCTGTTAAGGACTTGCAAGGCGAGAGCATGATTGAGCTGCAGCGCCTAGCGGCTGAAATGCCCGACCACCTTCTTGTAGGCGCCCTGACTCTCTGTTTTTTTCTGTCCATTACTGATCCGTCAAGGGCGTTTACGATCAAATCGAGAGCCGTGTGAATGAGATGATGGCCTCCGGGGCTCTGGATGAGAAGCGTTCCTTGGCCTACAAGAGCTTCTTATTTCTCATCATGTAAGAGACCCGACGATTCGCTGGGCAGAGACGGTCACTGACTCAAGTCTCAGACATCGATCCACTGGCATCGATACGCAAACCAAAGTGCAAAAGCTTTCTGAGTTCGTCGATCCTGTCAAGGCGCAGTGGCAGGCCGCAAACGTTCGCGCATCGCTCGGCTCCTACTCCAACTTTTGCGCCTTTCTTGGCCTGGACGCGGCTCAGAGATACTTGGTCAGCCGCAAGGCACACGAGATCGGGGACTGGGGCGCCTCAGAACTCGATGCCGAGGGTCTGGCGCTCCAGAGCGAGCTTGAGGAACGACTGAAGGTAAGAAAGGTCGAGAGAATGCAGACTTTCGCCGGCTGACATCTGGCACAGGCCTTGCCCTTGCGGCCCACCAAGTCGTTCCTCGCCTTCTCTGTGGAGCGGCTGGATAAAGCTTCGCCGGCTTTTCAAGCCTCGTATGCCCTGTGGCAAGAAGGGTTCTCTAATATCCTCGCAGACTTATTGGATTACCTGAGGTGCGTGGTGGAGGCACAAGCGTCCCTTGACGCGGAGCTGACAGAGTTATAGGTATGCACACGCAACACACAACCCAGAGAATTGGGCAGGCCTGCCGCAGGAGATGCGCCCTGCCGTGAACAGAATTCTCAGCGACCGCTTTTGGCAGGCAGGCATTTCAGAAGGAAGCAAGGATGACTTCTACGCCCGAGTCATGGATAAGAAAAACACAATGGAGGGCCTAGCGTCGACAATACGCGGCTCCGTGAGATTTGTCCGGGAAACTGCCTACGCCATCATCTACTGCATGAGCAGGCTGGACCTGCAGTTTTACGGCTTCAAAGAATTGTCTGTCCCACTGTCCAGCGCCCTGTTCAGCGATTCTATTTGGCTATCCACGCATCAGCAGAGCAACCTGTTGAACCTCGTCAGATACCTGGTAGATGACTGCCCGGTGGACCAGCGGGAGCACTTCCTACCGCCGCTCATCGCCTCTTGCTTCCAACAAATGGATGCCAAAATAAATGGCGAATGGGAGAGGATGGAACAGCAGCAGGCTACGGCGGCGGACGGCGAGGCCGGCCTTAAGGAGGAGATGAAGGCCGAAAGCATCTTGCGCCAGGTGACCTACACGGCAGTAATGATGGTCGCGGATTTCCTTGACCCTACCAAGTCGAGTATGACACCTGGACCGTATCTGCTGGACGCGAGAGCTAACTCGAATCTCAGATCCATCGACCTTGAGGTCTCGAGCCCAGAAGGACGGCGGCGAAGCAGAAAACGGACCGAGCTTCCCATCCCTGCGCAGGTTCTGCCTCTCACGGCAAGAAATTGTCGAGCCCTTACTGGTCTTCTGCACTCACGGGATTCGGATGCGGGACACACGATGCTGCGGCATGACGCTGCGTCTCTTCGTATCTCTCATCCCAGAGTTCCACTCCGTTGAGCAGAGGCAGGGGCAACCGCGGCCGGGCCAGAGCGCTCAAGACACTTCGGGCGGCAATTCGCCAGGGGATACATCGCCCGTGCCTCCACAGCTCGCCTCAGTGATCCGGGAATACATTTCCTCTGATGTATTGAAAGCTTGCCTGACATCCTTCCACGAGCCGTACTTCGTCGAGGTGCAGAAAGAGTTGGCGTCGCTGATTGCAGCCATCATGGTCTACTACGGGCCACTGACGGCGACGCCGCGGAGCATACTGCTATCGTTACCCAACGTGAACGCGGCAGATCTAGACCGGCTCGCGGAGTACGTGGCGAAGCCAACCACGCACACGCGGCAGCAGAGGGCCATCGTGCTGGAAATGCTCAAGGATCTTAAGGGGGTGAGTGTGTCGGAGATGGGGAAACTCGCCAAGAGCGCAGGGTTCGCAAACTCGTCTCGGGGAAAGAGACAAACGCGGAGCAAGATGGCCCAGGGATTCATGAACGACCCGACGCCGTCCGGGTCGGGAGCGACGCGAGAAGGCGGCATGGCTGGGGCTCGCAGGGCTACGCCCGACGCTCTCGAAGGGGTGTCGAACCTGTTTGAGGGCTAGTGGCCTTGAGGTGACGGTGCCGCATAGCTATCGGACGACAACCCTGGTCCCAATGCGGGAGCCGTACACAAACGGTCAACAGGAAGGCGTCGGCGAAATGGTGATGATGCATGGGGCTTAGGAGAGTGGTGTAAGATACCTGCCGGATATAACTTCAATCCAGTGTAAGAGGGAGCAACGGTGCGTTGTGATGCTGGTCAGAATGTGAAGATGTGCTTCCCTTTCCCCCATTTAGTGGTGACTGCTACACACAGTACAGCATTTCAAGGCTGGCTGGGTGGGCGGATGGATGGGTGGGTGGATGCAGGGGCAGATGAAGCCTCGGCTTTGAGGGGAGAGCCATAGCACAGAGCGTTGAAAGGCACGAGTAACGTACGGCGACTGTCGGAACAACAGCGGAAATAGGGGCACAGACGAAGCCGGAAGCGATCTCCTCACTGCCGGTGTGGTAAGTGGTGGCAGGGTGCTTTGGTAGCGTGTCAGATGCAGTGCCAGGGTCCGGGGAGCGAGGCTCTGAATGGAAAGCAAGTACGGAGTACGGGCAGTCTGGATTCGAGGCGAGGTTCACGGCCGCGTGGCAGGCCGGGGAGCCGTGGTCAGGAAACGGGAAGGGCGCGGACGCAGGCGCCGAGAAGGGCAACGTCGCAGGTTGACTCGTGCGAGCAGCCAGGACGGGAGTACGAGTAGTCCGGTTCCCCAGGGACGTCAACGAAGCCTCGCCCAAGCAAGGCAAGGTCGGGAGCTGCGCATACTCGTACGCTTGGCTGGAAGACAGCGGATGCGGGTTGTGCCGGCTCTGCAGAAACCTACGGAGTACTCAAAACGGACAGATCTGTCGAGCCGGACAGGCAGCAAAGAGCTGAAGAGGAAACGCGGGCCTCGAAAGTGGCATCATACAGGTGAGCACGGTCGTGGAGGATCATTGGGGGCAAAGCAAGGGGCCTTATCAGGACGGCCGCCCTGGCGAGTGGCGACTGACGATCTCGAGGCCACGGCCAAGGCAACGAAACGTGCTGCGAGGCTTCTTGACTGCCGTACGGAATGGTAGTGGTGCCTGTCCCTGTCGCATCATTCATTGGTCGAGACGATGGCCAACGGCAGACGGCTCTGTTGATGCGACTGTACTCGTATGCTTGCCGGCGCTAGTCGAGCTACTGCGCACTTAGCAGAGCTCGTGGGGATGGGCCATCAGGTAAGGTACCTTAATTATTAGCGTGCAGTGATCCGGGGTTGGATCGCGGGCCGGATGCAACTCTTTGCGTACTCGTACATTCTCCGTACCCCAGATGCAGCTACAAGGGCATATGGGGTACGCACGATGCAGAGTGCGTGGGCTAGCCCCAATGCAAGTGCACGGGATGCAGCCGCATCGCGGGAGCCGAGGCACCGTCTGGTCAGTCATGTCTGGACAGAGGAACGTCGAGTCATTGCGAGGTGTGCCGTGAGCCAGTCACGCCGACGGGCCGCATTGCTGTGCCGGTGGACGGGCTCGCAGGGCAACGAAGTGGACGTCGGCAGCGAGGGATGCGAGGCGGCCACGGCTGGGAGCAAGGGCCGAGTCCCCGACTTTGGCTGAGGGACAGTGCAGGCTTCCCGCACGTCAAAGCGCGCGCGGTGTGGGCTCTCGCCGGAGCCCGGATGACGGACGATGATGGCGATGGGGGAGGGAGCCGCAGCTTGAGAGATCCGATAGTCAATGCCACCCTAACCCAGCCAGCGGACGGACCATGGCACGGCACCGGCACTAGGCACTTCGCGGCCTCGCGCCGGGCAAAGTCAGGCCAGAATGACTTGAGCCCGTTCGCTATTAGCGGATTGCGGACAACCGCTTCCAACATTCTCCGTCTTGTTCCCTGCACGTGAGGCGAGCCATCTCCCCGTCCTTGCAGGGGTGGCCACGCATCCACGATGTGCGGATGTTCACGGATCGGTTGAGATCAACACCTGGGCCGCAGAAGAAACGAAACCTCGCGCGGCGGCTGCGTCCCCGAGAGACCTCGACGCTACCTTATCAGGGACATGCGAGCTGATGAGCGGGCCCGGCCCTGCTGAGACAGCCAAGCCTGTCCGGAAGAGGCAGCCAAAAGAACCCAGGCGTGACTCTCTGTGCAACGGCACTTACAGCCAGCCGCTCGAGACATCTCTGGTCTCGCCGCACATCTACGAGTAGGTAAACCGTAGCTGGGACTCGGGCCAAGGACAAACAAATGGACCGCTCGAAACTTTACCACCGTGGCCAGCCAGCGCAAAGACGAGCGAGCATTCTGCCGATGCTGGCGGGAGGCATCAGATCCGTCCGCCGGCACCGTCAGCGCCCACCGGCCCGGGACGGCACGAGGGACAGGTGAAACGGCAGCCCAGCGGCTTGTGTATGAACTTGTGCGCGTGGCCCGAGTGCCCTCCTTGCCTGAAGTCTTGCATGCCATGTCATGTCATGTCATGTCCGTTTGCTCCCTTCAGTCCGGCGCCCGTCGAGCATTAAATTGTACCGACGGGCATGCCGTGCTGCTCTGGCCGTGGTCGTTCTGTCTCTGAACGAGTTTGCCCTCGCGCCGAAATCCCTACCGCTCCTCCGCCGGTGGTTGGCTGGCTGGGGCGCTGGGCAGGGGAGCGTGCAGATTGCAGCATGGATCATGCTTGTTTGGGCCAAAATCAAGGGAGATGTTGTTAGCATTTCTTTCTCGTACTCGTGCTTGGTCTGGGTGGAGCATCATCGAGACAGGCATCGAGCGGCCTGCCGAGCGCAACCCGTACCCGTAGGGCACCGCTCTGCCAAAGACGGACATACTTGTAGTTGTATTATACGTACAGACGTTTACGAGTAAGGAGAAGGAGGTTGCGCATCACCACACCCTCACGCTGCCGCATGAGCACATGCCGGGGGCCAGAGCGAGTCTGAAGGCTGCGGGTGGCTGTCATGGTGAAGCATGGCGAAGCAGCCCGACAGACAGTTCATGTCGGCCACTGCCTGTCATGAACGGATACGGAGTACGGAGTATTAAGGCTTCTCATCGCACTCATACTTGCACATACAGGAGCAGCCTCGGCAGTTGGGGGCAGCGACCGACAGCAGCCATGTTTTAACCGTTGCATGTGTTGGACGGCGGGTGCATGATCGTCCTCATGGGTGTGGCGGCCTGGTGCCTGCGCCGGGCTTGCGAGTATGAGTACAGCCAGGACGTGGCCAGAGGTGCCCCAGCTCCCCGTACCCGATACGAACGGGCCTCTGCCCGGTACCTTTACAGAGCGGTATTCTTAGCAGCCCTTGGCTGCATTGTTCCACCAGCGCTAGTCGAATACATCTGCGGCCAGCCACCTTGTCGCGATTGTAAGCGCTGGCTGCACTCCGCATCTACCTTAAGTTACGGCGAGGACGGGGCAGCGCGGGATGCCGGCGCCCATGTTGCCAGTCCCGCAGGTCTTGGAGGGGAATGGGGCTGCTGCTGTGCGCCGAGGCAGCAAACAAGCTGGGTGGCCGCCTGCAGTTGACGCTCGCCGCAGGGGCAAAGGAAACCGTCGCATCAATGTCCATCAGCCCCAACCCAGCTTGCCCAGCAGCTCAGGACGAGTCTATGCCCCCAACTAACGGGACAGGTAAGGGAACGGCGCGCCACCGTGTCTCGCGGAGCCAGCCGGCACTGTCTCGCCAGCGCTCGCCTGCCCCAGACTCCGCGACCGGTTCGGCTCTGTTCCTGGCCCCAAGGGCGGGTACCGCGACTTCGGGACCCTCCCGCCCGTCGCCTGAGGTGCGCCGCTGCAGAAGCCTCCCGCCGTTGGCCACTAACAGGAGCCCGTCTCCAGCTGGGACCGCACCTCGCCGCCGCAGCCTGAGGGGCACTAGCAACGCCTCCAGCGGGGGCGGCGGCCTCGGCCCTGACGAGTGCGCTCGACGTGCCTGTCTGGGCCACCATCCAAGAGAGCCTAACGGACACCGCCCGAGCCGCGGGCCACGGCAGGGCTTCATTTGGCGCCTCCGACTGCCCCCGTCGACAGCGACGCAGTGAGGACAAGGCAGGGCAGGCAGGCATGGCTGCTGGGGCTCTGCCTGGGTACAGGTACGAGTACACTGCGACTACGTAGTACATGTACTCGTACGTTGCGCATTGCTGGAGAGTGCAGGCAGGCCCCTGGCCCCCCACCCCAGCACGAACCCACCTACCCGCCCGACATCGACAATGCCCACTCCACTCCACTCTCCACTCTGGCGGTAGATCGGAACCCGTCATTCATCGTCCCTTTGTCCAGCATCCAATGCTTCCCTTGCTCGCTGGCAGTACCTTGCAGTCCCTACGAGTACGTCAGTTACGCGGCTTGTGCGTCCGTCGTGCGGGAAAAGGTACGTGCATATTCGTGCGTCCTCGCCGGGTGTACCTGTGTGGACCTGGCGAGATCCAGACGTCTGAACACACACGACACGACACGGCGAGCACGCGCACCAGCATTTGGCTTGCACGGGCGGACGCAGCGTTTCGCCGTTGTCGCCCCGACTCCGTTCGTACGGCCGCGGGCAGCTTGCATCCCATCCAGAGCCTACCTGGCCTACATATTGTACAATAACATGCCGCACCCGGCCCACTGCCTCGCCGTGTGCTTCTGTCGAGCTTCCACCGTCTCCAGCACCACCGCCAATCTCCCTTTTCTGCAGCCCGTGAACTAAGGCAACTCCTGGCTGTCGGCAGCGCGCTGCAGGTGCCTCTGCCGGTGCGGGTGTGTGGATTGCGAGGCATCCATCCGTCCACCCATCGCGCCCGTCCTCTGCGGTACAAACCACCGTCCCGTCCGTCCCGTTGCAGCCGAGCACGTCGCCCGCTCGCCTCGTGCAGCCCAGCGTCCCTTTGCTGGCCTCTCGCCTGTCACTGAACTCGGCTGCAGGCCCATCGACATCTCGCTATCAAGCCGTTACGCAGTTGCACCCGTGCGCCGTTGCCCAACCCCAGCCGTCATTGTGCGACAGCGAAAGTATCCTGTCGTCGCTATATCTCGCCCCTGCTGCCGTCGCCGCCTGCTCTACTCCGTGCGGTCATCTGTCTAGTTGCTCCTCGATCGGCCTAGAGAGCCCCATTGTCCGGCACCTTTCTCCCACCTGACAGGTGAAACACTTCGGTTAAAGTCTAATCTACGTCGTCGTCTTCATCATTTTAGCCGCCCTTCTCGGCCTTTCACCTCTCCACCTACCTGGTCTGGATCTAGAGTCCCGCGAGTCTGAGGCTTGCTGCTCCCTGTGGTTCTCCGCGGCGCCTTAATCGTTGATATTCAGACTTTCCCGTCCCTCTGATCATCACCATCCCACAGTTGTGTCGACGTCCGCTAGCCATGGTCTACTGCGGAAAGCCCTCGAGGGGCTGCCAGATGTGCAGGACGCGCAGGATAAAGGTATGCACTGGCTGCAGTCACGCGGTTTCCGTTTCCGCTCTGTGGTCAAAGCCGTGCTCACATAGATCCTCAGTGCGACGAGACAAAGCCTACCTGCAACCAGTGCGCCAAGAGCCGGCGGATATGTCCAGGCTACAAGGACGAGTTCGATCTTGTTTTCCGTAACGAGACTCAAGCAACCGAGAGGAGGGCAAGAAGGGCCAACAAGAAAGCCCTTGCCCAGAAGTATGGCAGAGAGGCAGAATCGGGCGAAAGCTCGGGTTCATCGACATCTCCAGCTTCTTCAACCGATTCGAGCCTCATCCCGGCCAGTCCTCACGTCCCCATTGAAGACCAGGCGGCCTGCCACTTTGTTTCCAACTTCGTCCTCATTCCAAACCAAGGAAATGCCAGGGGCTTCATGGAGTTTCTCATTCCGCTCATGAAGATGGAGCATATACCTCCGCATTTCAGGTTTGCATTTGACGCCTGTGCCTTAGCTTCTCTGAACAACAGGGTGGGCACTGGAAATGACTTTGAAAGGGAGGCACTGGGAAAATACACGAAGGCTCTATCCGCCACGTTCGCTGCTCTTCGGGACCCGGATGTCGCAAGGCAGGATGCCACGTTGGCGTCCGTCCTGCTGCTGGGTCTATTTGAGAACATCACGGCCAGGCAACTGGGCATGCTGGCGTGGGGTTCGCACATCGAGGGTGCCATCCAGCTCGCCAAAGCCAGGGGTCGCAAGCAGCTACGCACCAAGGTTGGGCTAGCCATGTTCATCGCTGTTCGAACCCAGATGGTCAGTTCGGCGCACTCTTCCCTGCATTTGCACGTTACCTGACGGGTGCTAACACCGCTCCAATCTCGACAGATAATACACAGTCTGAGCACGTCAAAGATTCCGGTCATGGGCGCTGATTGGTGGATGCATGACACCGTCAGAGACGAGCACGCGTCCGAGTGCCAGCGGCTCAACATCATCATTGGAGAGTTCCGAGCTGAAGCGAACAAGCTTCTCAGCATGCCCAACCGCGCTGCCGACCACGTCGAAAAGGTGATTGACATGATAAGGAAATGCCAGGCGCACGATCTGGCGTGTGCGAACTGGTCAAAGAATCTTCCCCCCTATTTCCAGTGGAAGACGGTGGCCTGGGAGGACAATGTCCCCAACGGTGACTACACCAAAGCCGAGGTGTACCCTGGCCGAGTCGATGCGTATCAAGACCTGTGGGTCACTAGCGTGTGGAACATGATGCGGTGCTCACGCATCGTTCTGGCGTCCATCATTGTCAGGTGCGCCGCTTGGATCTCCTCGCCAGTAGACTATCGCACGACCCCAGAGTACGCAACTGCTGCCCGGACATGTGTCGATACCATCACGGACATCATCGCCTCGGTCCCTTATCAGCTCGGCTGGTTCTCGAAACATAAGGATCTTCTCGAGCGAGCTGACTTCTCAACCTTTGGGTGTGGAGACGAAGACGCCCAGAAAGGTTTGGGGGGCTACTTCATGACATGGCCACTGGCCTGCATCCATGGCCAGGACTACATTACAGACTCGCAGAGGATCTGGGTCCAAGGTCGTCTCGAGTACGTGGCCTCTCACCTTGGGGTCAGGTATGCACACATGTTGACACAGGTATGGAACCCCTTGTCGAGGAGATGACGGCCTGTCTCTTCAGCGGAGCTAACCATGCACGGCATTGCAGCTGAACGTACGGGTTCCTTCCATGCTCATCCGCAGGGACGGCCTCCTGGCCAACCCATACCCCCAGGCCGAGGATTTCGAAAAGCTTCTGTCAGCGAAGACGGCACCTCCTTCTGCAGGATATGCGATGAATCCGATACAGCAAAGGGAAGCCATGCAAAGGGAAACCATCCAACGCCAGACAGCCGAGTTGGTTAGCAAGGCCATGGGTACCTCCGGCAAGATCGACGAATGGACCGCAAAGACGTGGCTGCAGCTGCAGCATCTCACAACAGGGGTAAGCTAACCCGCGACCACTATGCGTCACAGAGGGTCAGCTCGCGGCGGCTGCCTCTTGGATTTCTTTCTTTCCGCGTTTGCATCTCTGAAACTACGAATGGAAGCGCGTGTATGTGAACGGAGAACTAATTTTTGCTTGGCGTCGTAACACTATCGTGGGGTTTAACGGCGTCTGTTATTGTTTCCGAGGGATCTTGGGAGAATCCAAAAGGGCTTGCGTCCCCAAACTATTACCACCATGGGCAACCGAGCTACATTGGCCCAAGCTGAGCTGGGCATGATACCTGGAGGGACTGGGGCGTTTGGGTAGCATTTGTGAACATGAGGAGGGTTGTACCGACACTTGGGGGACATTCTGGGCCTTGAAGTTCAAGCCTCGGTCAAAGTAACATAAGAATTTTGTGGTTTCGGCTGGTGTCTATTCTTCTGTAAGACTACGGTTTAAAACTGGAATACCATCCAGATCGCATGTCAAGGCTGTGCCCACGCTTTATATCTCCGTCGACGGATGCTTTGGAGCCAGCACGATATGCCCTTTCCAACCGAGACGATGCGTTTCAAATGCAGGCTGTTCGCCAATATGAGTTACTCAGAAGTTCACTTTTCGACTCGTCACTTCGTTACTCTGGACGACCAAGCGCCGAGAGATGTAGGGTAAGCCATTCCTTGGCAGTCGTCTTTGACAGTGGCCCGTGTGGCCGACTCGTACTCCATGAGAGCATGTTTGTCGGGCGAATGCCGTTTCTACTTCTTTCTCTTCTTGCTGAACGGAAATCAGCTCAGTGCATCTGTCTGCGGACGTAGGCCCATCAAGGGCATCATGCCAACTTACAGCGTCTCGTCCTCCCTGGAGTTGCCGAGATTCCACGCCTTGACGACAAAGCTCTGCGTGGCATCGACATATTTTTCGTTCTGAACGTGCTTGACGCCAACACGCACGCCGTCCTTTGTGAAGACGACGTTCTTCTTCCCCATGTGCTCGGAAGCCCTCTCGCGGACCTTGTGGACGGAGAGGTAGACCTGGTAGAGGACCCAGCCGATGCCGGAGAGGATGACGAGGGCGATGACGAGAGGAAGAAGTTGCCTAGGCGCGAGGAGAGGTCAGCGATGCTGTCGATGCGTATGCGTCGGGAGGCGAGAAAGCGAAGCGAGGTGCAGCTGCGCAGTTGAGCGCCCGATCGCGCGCGCACGCGCACCATGCTGCTGCTGCGCGCAGGGGGGATGAATGGAAATATTTGGCATTTACCCGATTGTTGAGGAGCTGCGCGCCATTGCTGCGGTGGAGGAGGTGGTTTGTTCGTGGGCAAGAGTTGTCTCGATGTCTACCGGCGTGGTGGCTACGGGCAGGGAGGCAGCCTGGGAGAACGAGGGGCTCCTCGTCGTCGGCGGGTGCAAGCAGCTGCGTCGCAACGCTGGGGACCTCAGCGCTTCAATACACTCGCAGGGACTCGGCGGGTGAGGCTGAGGATGCGGAAGAGCAGGGGAGGTTAGACTTATTTATTAGGAAGAAAGATAAGATCTGGTCCGTCCCCTGAGCGGAGCTGAAGACCCCATCGGCGGCGCAACCGTCGCGTTCAAGGATCTGCGACGCTGGCACGGAGTTCACCCACTGCATTGGAGGTGGGCCTGGAGACGCATCTCCAGGTACCTACTCGTACTGTGTTGGTTGGCCGCCACAGCCCGGGCCCCAAGGAGGAACCTCTCCGAGTAAGGTACAACTGCCGGGGCCATGGCCCAGGGGTCAAATGACGGGAGCGCCCTGCGGACAAGGCAGTGCGGCGGCCGGGGGCGTACGATGAGAGACGGACGTCGACTGGACCCGCACGACACAGCCGTTGCGAATTGGCCGGCCGAAGGCATCATCCCACTGTTGGCAGATGCCTCGGTACATCTCCGTACTGTCAGTCAGTAGAATGTGGCTATCGTATTTTATACGGAAGGCCACTACCGGAGATCTACGCAGCGACAAACGAAACAAGAACCCACCGTGCTTCTGGTCCGGCTTTGGCTGTTGCTGGGCAGGGCAGCTTGTTGGGTAAGAGGCTGTAAGCTACACAGCGCTCGCCAGTGGCACGAACGCACGAAAGAATGGTGATGCTGTAAGGTACAGAGTGCTCCGCCCGAGGGCAGCCCCGTAGCCGATTCCGCGCTTCCATGGCCAACGCACACATGGGCCGCTCCGCCGCCGTTGGCAGCTTCGTCTGACCAACTTGAACTCAATCAAGTCTTCTTCCCAACGCACAGCTCGAGAAGAGGTACCCTGGCCTTGCCTGTCAAGCCTGTTGAAGGTGTGGCCTTCTGGAGGGACGGGGACCCTCCCCTAAGCTGCCCCTCCATCAGGCGTGCTCGTACTCGGACGTGGCCACTTGCTTGCTGAATAAGGCAAATGGGCCAGTAGCAAGCTGGGAGGTACCTGCCAGCATGCCACAAGCTGGACCGACGCGGCAGGCGGTGTGGCTCGATTGGAAGAGGACACACAGCAGGACCACCGGCCGAGCTTACTTGCTTGGCCAACCTCTCCACAAACCCAGGCCTCAGCTGCGTTGCCCTCCGCATCTCCGTCCTCGACCTCATCCCCATCCCCAACACCATCCACCTCCACGCAGACGCGACTACGCCAACGGCCTCGCCTCTCCCAACGGCCGCGGCCCGCCGAATCCGGCTCCCACTTCATCGCCTTGCAACGCCTGCACTCGCCGCAGGCCTCGTCGTCTCGTCCCCGCGGCCCCTCGATACCCCATCCCTCGTGTCGTGTCCCGTCGATTGCGCCGCCTCCAGCCATGTCGGCCCCTCCCAACGACGGGTACGGCCAGTTCCCGGGCCAGCAGCAGCAACAACAGTTCGAGCAGCCCGTCCAGGCCGAGGCTCCCCACCAGGACGCCGCTGCCGCTGCCGCTGCCGCGACGCACAAGAAGAAGAAGAGGGGGTACGCCGCC
Organism: Tolypocladium album; assembly: GCA_024341135.1. Lineage (NCBI taxonomy): Eukaryota > Fungi > Ascomycota > Sordariomycetes > Hypocreales > Ophiocordycipitaceae > Tolypocladium > Tolypocladium album. The sequence goes on from JALHCF010000139.1 coordinate 150,596, forward strand.
CAGGCCTTCGAGGTTGGGTCTGGAGCCAATGCCGCTGTCGGTGGCCACGCGCCGCCCGGCGGACCTCAATACGGCATCTCGCCCGTTCAGCAGCAGGCTCCAGCCTACGGAGGCTATCCTCAACAAGAACCTCAGCAAGTCGCAAGCCCTGGGCAAGAGTATCCCCAGGCCTACGGTGCCGCGCAGCCTGTCGGCAGCCAAGTGCAACAGCCGCAGCTGCAACAGCAAGCTGCATACGGCGGTTACCAGGCGCCCACCCAGGGCTACCCGGCCCCGGGGCAGGTTGGAGCCCCAGATGTTGCCGGCATCACTCAGGGCATGGGCGGCGTGCAGCTCGGTGGCCAGCCCCAGCAGCAACAGCCCCTTCCCGCAGCCCAGGCTCCCCGGGCCGGGCCGCTCAATCACCTATATCCCACGGACCTGATGAACCAACCCTTTTCTGTCTCGGAGCTGGAATTGCCTCCTCCGCCCATCGTCCTCCCTCCCAACGTAAGTCCGTTCCGATTCCTTTGCATGCCGCAGGGCTGGCTGGACAGGATGCGCTGATACCCGCCGCTCAGACAAGCGTGACGGCCTCGCCGAATGCCAATTGCTCTTCGCGATATATCCGATCGACACTCAACGCCGTCCCGACCACCAACTCCTTGCTTAAGAAGTCCAAGTTGCCGTTCGCGCTCGTCGTCCAGCCATACGGCGCGCTGCACGATGACGAGGATCAAATCCCCATTGTGCAAGACCAGGTCATCTCCCGCTGTCGCCGATGCAGGACGTACATCAATCCTTTTGTCACTTTCCTCGACCACGGCCACCGTTGGAGGTGCAACATGTGCAACCTGAGCAATGACGTGCCGCAGGCCTTTGACTGGGATGCTGCCGCGCAGCAGGCCGCGGATCGTTGGCAGCGCCAAGAGCTCAACCATTCCGTGGTCGAGTTCGTCGCCCCCCAGGAGTACATGGTCCGCCCTCCGCAGCCTCTCGTCTACCTCTTCGTCTTCGACGTCAGCTACGCCGCAGTGTCCAACGGCCTGCTCGCAACGAGTGCCCGCACCATCCTCGACAGCCTCAACAGGATACCCAACGCGGACCGTCGGACGCGGCTGGGCTTCCTCGCCGTCGATACGAGCCTGCACTACTTCTCCATCCCCAAAGACGACGACGAGAATGCAGAGACCAACATGCTGGTCGTCAGCGACTTGGAGGAGCCGTTCCTCCCCGTGCCTCACGACCTCCTGGTTCCCTTGACCGAGAGCCGTCAAAGCATCGAGAAGTTCCTCCAGAAGCTTCCCGACATGTTCCAGAACAACCAGACGAACGGCTCCTGCATGGGATCCGCCTTGCGTGCCGGGCACAAGCTCATCTCCGCCCTCGGTGGCAAGATTGTCGTGTTGACAGCTTCTCTGCCCAACGTTGGCGCCGGGAAGCTGGACATGAGAGAGGACAAGAAGCTCTTGGGCACGTCCAAGGAGGGCGGTCTGCTTCAGACGGGCAATAGCTTCTATAAGAGCTTCGCCGTCGAGTGCTCCAAAAACCAAGTCTCCATCGACATGTTCCTCTTCTCGTCTCAGTATCAGGACGTGGCGTCTCTCAGCAATCTCCCCAGATACACCGGTGGTCAGACTTGGTTCTACCCCGGCTGGCACGCCTCCCGGCCCGAAGACGCTCTCAAGTTTGCGTCTGAGTTCAGCGATTACCTGTCGGCCGAGATTGGGCTGGAGGCCGTCCTTCGAGTTCGTGCCACGACGGGGCTGCGCATGAATACATTCTACGGCAACTTCTTCAACCGCAGCTCGGATCTCTGCGCGTTCCCCGCTTTCCCACGCGACCAGTGTTACGTTGTGGAAGTGGCAATTGACGAAAACATAAACAAGAACTTCGTCTGCCTTCAGGCGGCCGTGCTCCACACGACGTGCAATGGCGAGCGGCGAATTAGGGTCCTCACCTTGGCCCTGCCGACGACGACGAACTTGTCCGATGTGTACGCGTCGGCGGATCAGTGCGCAATCACCACCTACTTCAGCCACAAGGCCGTGGAGAGGACGCTGGGCAGTGGCCTGGAAGCTGCCCGCGACGCTCTGCAGGCCAAGCTCACCGAGCTGTTGCAGACCTTCAAGAAGGAGCTTGCTGGCGGCAGCATGGGTGGCGGCGGCCTGCAGTTCCCCGCAAACCTGCGCGGCCTGCCCGTGCTGTTCCTCGGCTTGATCAAGAACGTGGGGCTGCGCAAGTCGACGCAGATCCCCTCCGACATCCGGTCTGCAGCCTTGTGTCTGCTTTCCACCTTGCCGGTGCCGCTCTTGATGCGATACATCTACCCCAGGCTCTACTCCTTGCACGACATGCCGGACAATGCGGGGATGCCAGATGAGGAGACTGGACAAATTGTGCTGCCGCCGCCGCTGAACCTATCGTCAGAGCGGTTCGTGCCATACGGCCTGTACCTCATCGACGACGGACAGACGCAGTTCCTCTGGGTCGGCCGCGACGCGGTGCCTCAGCTGGTTGCCGACGTGTTCGGCGTCGAGGACCGAACGCAGGTACATGTGGGCAAGGGCCGGGTTCCGGAGCTGGAGAACGACTTCAACGAGCGGGTGAGGGCTGTCCTCCAGAAGAGCAGAGACCACAGGGCGCTGGGCGTGGGAAGCATCACCGTTCCGCACCTGTACGTTGTGCGGGAAGACGGGGAGCCCAGCCTGAAACTGTGGGCGCAGACGTTGCTTGTGGAGGACCGGGCCGACCAGGGAGTCAGCGCGGCGCAGTGGCTTGGGGTCTTGAGGGAAAAGGTAAGCGTTCTTCAGTCTTGCCTACGGTGCGGCGGGCTAACATGCGTTACAGGTTGTGCAGTGATGAGCAAGGTAGAATCATTTGGCATGAAGCTTGTATAGACGGGCAAAGACAAATCAGCTTTGTCGCATTGACGAATGAGGAATGACGGCAAGGAGATGTAAATGTGGGAGGAAGACGACACAGTCGCGTGTCGAGAAGGAGAGGATCCGTAATAGCAAATGACACCCTGATGCTCTGGCAAAAGTGGTTCCCAAACTCCAAAATGATGGCAGCCCAGCCTGGAACCGTTGTCTGCCCAGGCAGCTGGACCAGGGTTTGGGATACTCGTACGGAGTACAACTACCTAAGTAGTAACGGGACGCCGCCCAGTAGGAATGTCTATTTTTGGACCGATGGCAGTCGGCCTGGCGGTCGACAACGGGAGGCCCTGGGCTTTTCATGAGATGAAGCGCCGGAGTGACGGCTCGACCGCCAATCAGCTGAAAGGGGGGCCGGCCGGCGTTGCACTGACGTGAAACACCCGCGGTGATTGCGGCGGGAAAACGCTTGGACAGCCAATAGGGGTGCAAGCTAGGCGCCGTGCCTTGCAACCTCGCACACCTCATCAGCATCAATGGCGTCACTGAAGGCGGGTTGTTTTTAGCATTGGCCCCCCCCTTACGGAGTAACTATTCATACTCGCCGAGTCAACTGAAGAAATAGTTGTAGGCTCGACTCTCATCCAAGGACTAATTAGGCCGCAGCCGCTGAGATGAGGCGGCGTGGGATGGACGAAGTGGTGGAGACGATGAGGGGCTTGGCTGGAGATGTGAAACCGCTGGTGGTAAAATAGGAGCCAGCCGCGGCGATGGACGGTGTCCTCCACTCGTACCAGATGCCATGACCCGTGTACGAGAAGGTACTGTACTCGTAGGCTGGGCTGGGCGCCCCTCCGAACGGGCCGCGCTTCGAACGAAACACGTTTGTGCGGTCACCATCTGCAATGCTGCCTCCGAAGAGGCGGTACGGAGTCCGAGTGGCTGGCGCGAAGGAGCCCAGCACCAACATGGCAATGAAATCCGTCCCGCCGGCATCAGCCACCTCTCAACAGATCTCTCGGAGGGCTCCGTGACTCCGTGGCACGCGCGCCGCTTCGGTCATGGTGGAGCGTGGGCCTATATACGAGTATGTACAAGTATGCTGCTCCAGCTCAGCCTCACCAGCTTCTTCTCCCCCCGGCAAGACATGGCTATTGGGCAGCCGTGAGTTTCGTGAGATTGCGGATATACCACCGGTAATTGGAGATTCCCACCGCGCTGGGGGCATTCGTGAGCGACAGCCGCAAGCGGGCTGGGCGGTCAAGGTCGAGTCCGCATCTGCCTCTCGACTGGAGGGGCTGCGATGCTGGCTCCGAGACCATTCCTTGGCGCGTCTCCTCCGCATCCACGTTGGAATCGCAGCATCGAGGCGAGCCGCAACGAGCAGCGGCGACGGGTGCCATTATACGAGTATTGGCGGTGGGTGCCAAGAAGCGCGGCGCGGCTCAACGCCCAGCCAACAAAGACATGGACGCAGCCGAATGCAAGACATGTTCGTCCTGTTCGTGCTGGACGTGCGTGGCTGTATCGTGTTCATGGGAGTTCCTGTGGCGCCCGGAACACATGCCCGTTGGCAGGCAGGTACCGGGCTTGGAAGGCTGAGCGGACGTGTCTGAGGAGTGTCGCACGACAACGGGTCCGGCTCGCGCGGCCAGAGCCGCCGCCCATCCATGTTTCTGGAAGCCTGTCGGGGCCAACAGGTGTGGATGGGGCCGCGGAGGGGGGGCGATGGGGGGATGGGGGGACTCCTGGATCCACGCTGGTGGATGCAAATGCAATCATGGAGGGGTCCGACTCTTCGAGGGGCGGGACGGGCCAGCCCAGGCATGCTGCGACCTGGGCAAGCTGGGCCTGGCTGGCCGCGGACCTTCGTGCGCCCGCCCGCTTGAGCTCCTATTCCCTCGCCGCTTGTACGAGTACGTGCTTCCAAGACCCAAGACCAAGGCCAAGACCAGCCAGAGCCGGGAAACCAGCGGGCTGCCGTTCGCTCGACGTTCCAATTGCCGGCGCCTGCTTGCATCCTCATCCTCCATCCGCCTCTCGGCTTCACCCAAGCGACTCAGGCACCGACCTTGATCAAGGTACCGCCGTACTTGTAGAAGCACCAACAGCGGCTCGAGCGTCTTTTGTCACAGGCCGTGCTGGCCACTCAGGAACCCCGCCTCCCGTCTGCACCCGCTGCCTCGCCGTCACAACCGCTCACTTGCTCCTCCTTATTTGCTCCTCCTCCCGCGTTCGAGCATTTGCGTGGCGACAGCTTCACTCACCCGGTACTAAGGCCCGTACGCACCGCTACGAGTACGACTGCTGCTGCTGCTGTCGCTGCGCCTGGCACCGCGAGACCCCGACACCGCAACCAGGCTCGCGCTGCTCCTGCGCCATTACCGTCTAGACGGCGACACACGAGGCCCGAGCGGGGGAGCCCATGCTAAGGTACCTACGTTGCCGGACCAAAGCGCGCGCACGAACTCGAGACATTTGCATCTGCGGTCCCCTCAGATCCCGCGGTTCCTGCACGTCATTTTGCTTGCTTTCTACGAGTACACGGAACTGAATCTCGCCACTTCGACATCCTCGGTGGCTTCTGTGCCGGCTAGCTTGATTCACAGTCCAACATCCAGCCATTGCCCCATCGCGCGTCACGAAGCCAGCTGGCCGCCCGACGACGCACAACGCCAGCTCCTTCACCCTTCTTGATCCGCGTCCCGCGCTCATTCTTCCACGCCCGATATTGGCATTGCCTTGCTGTCGGCATCCAAGCAAAGCAAGCGCTGGCGCCTTTTTCAAAAGCAACAAGGTCCCGTTGAACGGCACCGGCAGCCAGGCACGTACCTTGGCCCACCGCTACCATGTCGCGCGCGAATCCCCCGAGCTCCGGGGCCGCCTCTCGTAAGATCTCCTTCAACGTCAGCGAGCAGTACGACATCCAGGACGTCGTTGGCGAGGGTGCATATGGAGTTGTTTGGTAAGCCGTTCAACAGTCAGCCCTCCGCGAGTATCCCCCGCTCACCGCGTCCCCAACTGCAGCTCAGCAATCCACAAGCCTTCGGGCCAGAAGGTGGCCATCAAGAAGATCACGCCCTTTGACCACTCCATGTTCTGCCTGAGAACTCTGCGAGAGATGAAGCTCCTGCGATACTTCAACCACGAAAACATCATTTCCATTCTCGACATCCAGAAACCGCGGGGCTACGAGAGCTTCAACGAGGTCTACCTCATCCAGGTGCGTGACTGCTTTGCCGAGCCCCTGCGGCTTGGGTTCAAACAAGACTGACATGATCCCGCTGTCAGGAATTGATGGAGACGGACATGCACAGAGTCATCCGTACGCAGGATCTGTCCGACGATCACTGCCAGTACTTCATCTACCAGACGCTACGTGCGCTCAAGGCCATGCACTCGGCCAACGTACTGCACCGGGATCTCAAGCCCTCCAACCTGCTGCTCAACGCCAACTGCGATCTCAAGGTCTGCGACTTCGGCCTCGCTCGATCGGCCGCGTCCCAGGAGGACAACTCGGGTTTCATGACGGAATATGTCGCAACCCGCTGGTACCGCGCTCCTGAGATTATGTTGACCTTCAAGGAGTACACAAAGGCCATTGATGTTTGGTCCGTGGGATGTATTTTGGCCGAGATGCTGAGCGGCAAGCCTCTGTTTCCAGGAAAGGACTGTGAGTAGTGGCCCAGCTACCTTGGGCGCCATCCAGGGGTTTGTTGAAACTTGGACACTGACAAGTATCCACCTCGCAGATCACCACCAACTGACGCTCATCCTGGACGTTCTCGGCACGCCGACCATGGAAGATTACTACGGCATCAAATCCCGCCGAGCTCGCGAGTACATCAGGTCACTGCCTTTCAAGAAGAAGGTGCCCTTCCGGACCCTATTCCCCAAGACTTCGGATCTCGCTCTGGACCTTCTGGAGAAGCTGTTGGCATTCAACCCTGTGAAGCGCATCACTGTCGAGGAGGCTCTGAAGCACCCGTACCTGGAGCCCTACCATGATCCCGAGGACGAGCCGACGGCGCCCCCGATCCCGGAGGAGTTTTTCGATTTTGACAAGCACAAGGACAACCTGACCAAGGAGCAACTGAAGCAACTCATCTATCAGGAGATTATGCGATGATGCTAGACCGGCCAGTGGCAGGGGAGAGCAAGCAAGCAAAGCAAGAGCTTGCTGCAGCGCGGGCTCACGCCGACCATGACGACAAATGCGGGATGGGACGCCTGCGCTTCGGGCTATATGGAGAGGATTCATAGAGAGAGTGGCCTCCCGGGCGACTTGTTCGTTGGAGGATGAGGAGACGACAGACGACGGCGAAGGCCGGTCCCGTGCTGGAACTGACGACGGAAGGGACAAGGCATAGGCCCTGCGCGTGCGCGGGACGGTGACGGTGGGGATGGAAGGCGAATGAATGAACATGTCGGCCACTACTTGGGATTTTCATACTCTGCTCTCTAGTTTTGTCCTTTCTCTTGCATCAATGATGAACTCGGCGCTTTCGCAGTTGTGCTGGATGCTGTGTCTCTCGGGCGAGCAGGCCGTGCTAGCTATACGAGTATGCAGCCCATGATGGGGTGCAGGACCCGCTCGTTCTTGGTTGGACATACTCGTAGTCGTTATCAGAAGATCGGCATGTGTGCGCACGGCGTTGGATTCATCCAATGGCAGATTCCCAGGCTGGTAAGGAGAGGTGCTGTAACAAATCCGTATTCGTTCTCGTAGGGCACAGCTTGACGACAGGATGACAGGTACGCTGTCGGGGTACCTTTGGCGGAGCCCACTCACAGGGGAAGGGGGGGGGGGAGGACCGTAGCGGTCCACCAACCACCAACCGCAACTTGTCCGCCACCAACCAGCTACGTCAGGGCCTCCATCCATGGATTCCATGCATGATCCAGCCGTGTCTGGCTGCTGGCCCGTCTCTCTCCTCTCCTCCCTACGAGGCTGCATTTGTCTCCATATCCATTCATAATCAACCCCAACGTCGTCCCTTTCAACTCCCTCGCCCGTCTTCCCCTGTTCCCACCTCGGGCTTAGCTACTTCTCCCTCTTCACCTGCTCCTTTGGCATTGACTGTCCTCTCGTTTCGACGCACATCGTTGCCGAGCCTGTCAGGCCACATCGTCGTCATCGTCGTCGCCTGAACGTCTCCATGAGCGAATCTCCTTCTCCGAGCAGCACCCCGGACACCGCATCTGCCTCGGCGCCTCCCCCTGCGGCCCAGACGCCGGCGACGGCCTCGTCCGCATCGCCGTCGTCGTCGTACCTGGGCAGCATGTGGACGGGCCTGGTGCGGCGCTTCTCCGACGGCACGCAGCTCGGCAGCCAGCTCGACCCGTCCTACCACGACCAGGCCAAGGACGGCGTCAACGGCGTCTTCACGCCCGCGGTGCGGCGCGCCAGCCCGTTCCGCCCCCCGCCGCTGGACCCGCTGGTGCTGCACGGCTACCGCGACAGCACCCCCGAGTCGGCGCGCCTGCTGACGAGCGCCGTCGCCGAGGAGATCCGCGCCATGGTGCCGGAGCGGTTGCGCATCGTCGAGGACTGGCACCTCGTCTACAGCCTCGAGCAGGACGGTGCCAGCCTGGCCACGCTGTACCAAAAGTGCCGGCAGTACGAGGGCCGTAGGGTGGGCTTTGTGCTGGTTGTCAAGGACCAGGAGAGCGGTGTGAGTTGTCCTGCCTTCGTGGCTGTTCTGTCTCGTGTTGCTGACCTGCTCTGCGCGTAAAGACGTTCGGCGCGTATCTATCTGAGTACCCTCGCCCTGCCCCGTCGTACTTTGGCAACGGCGAGTGCTTCCTGTGGCGCGCCTCGACCATCGCCTCCCTGCCGCTGCCGCCCTCAGCCGACACGACGCACCTCCACCGGAGCACGACGCTTGCTGCCCCGCCGCGAGCCGCCGATGGCAGCAGTTCACCGACGCCCAGCGAGTCGATACGCTTCAAGGCCTTCCCTTACAGCGGCCTCAACGACTGCTACATCAATTGCGAGACGGGGTACCTGAGCGTCGGCTCCGGCGGCGGGCACTACGGCCTGTGGCTCGACGACTCGCTCGATGTCGGGCACAGCTCACGCTGCGAGACGTTTGGCAACGAGCCTCTGAGCGACACGGGCGAGAAGTTCGGCGTCTTGGGCGTGGAGCTCTGGGTGCTGGGGGCGTGACGTGCGTCCCGGTGTGCCCCTCCCATATTCGGGCTCCTGAAGAAGAGTATGTTTGCAAAAGGCTTCCTGCATGTGCATTTCCTGCATCGGGGCGACGTGGCATGGTCATATACCACGTCCAAGGACACAGGACGGAGGCTTGAACACGGGCGGACCGTTGATATGGGCGGCGGTATTCTCCTACGACGAGATATATCTAGACATGGCAGAGATGTAATGATACCCGGAGCTGGAGGGAACTCTACTCTATCCTCTCTTTACACAATCTCCGCGAATCCCGCCCGAGGGAGGGCTCCGTCGTCGCCGTCGTCATCGTCATATCATTATTATTCAAAAGTACAAAGAAGCGGGGTCGATCCCAAATGCCCATCGCATCAACTCCTCCTTGATTCGAAGTCTGCGATGCCTTTCAGGACGCCCTCTGGGGATGGCGTTTCTGCGCAGACGTCAGGCTCAAACTTGAATGTCTCCATCAGATATGTCCTCGTCGTCGGGCCAATTGTCGCGACAAAGGTCTTGCCGTCTCGTAGACCCGGCCGGACGTGGCCCGTGGCGGCATCCAGCAAGCCGAGTCCGCGGAGCATGCTGCCGCACCCCGTCGGGGAGAAGACGACGACCCATCGGGACCGGGCGCCCGCCGTCTCTCGCAGGACAATGTCGAAATCGGCCGGGAAGGACTCCATGACGCCGGTGCCGTAGACAACTTCCTCGTCGACCGGTATCCTCTCGTGGGCAGGTAGCGCGGCGTCGGTAAGTGTGCGCGATATGATGTCCCTGCGCTGCTCGCCCACGAGGAACAGCAAGGGTGGTCGCCTGGGGCAGTCCCGGTACCACTGGCCGTAGTGCTCGAGGATGAAGTGGGCGAGGGCCTCGCCGTTCCCGGTGTGCTCGCCGAATATCTGCAGCGGAGGGTCCTGGGTCACGGCCTTGAGGGCGCGCGTCGTCGCCGGGCCGACGCTGTAGACGGGGACGTCCTGGAGGTGAGGCCAGCCGGGCTCGCCTGAAGCCCCAGAACACTGTCCATCAGCAGATGATTGCATGGTGCGTCCTAAAAGGTATGCTTACCTCTACCCTCATCCACTACCATGGCGAATGCCTCGACGGCTCGCTGGGAGGTGAAGATGAGGCCGCCAAAGGCGCAGCCCTTGCCACTGCCAATCTGCCGCCGCTGGAGCAGGGCTTTGAGCGTGCCGGTGCCCGCATTCTCAAACCTGTGCTGCAGCACGGGCACGAAGCGCGGGGCGAGGCGTCGGCCGGGGGTCGCGCTCGTTGCGGAGAGGAGCTCCTCGTAGGCGTCGCCGGGAGCGGACCTGGTTTTGAGCAGCAGCACGGGCGTCGCTTCGGAGCTGCCGGAGGGCGTGTGCGGCAATTGCATGGCTGGTGCGGTCCAAGTCCGTCGCGGGCACTTGGTGCTGGTGTCCGTGGGCAGAAGGCAGGAGAATCAGCTCGTGGAGGTGAAATTCTACCTAAGTTATAATGTAACTATTCCGTACATTGTACGGAGTATGGCAAGTATGGGTAGCTCCAATGGCTGTGGCGTCACTTGTTTGGAGGGGCAGTCGCCGTCTCTTATCGATACTGCGTTGCAAGACCAGCTTTTTAGCGCCGGCTATCCGCGCCGCGATAGCCTCGAATCTCTCCGGCTGACAAACCCAGAAGGCAGTCGTCGTCTTTCGTCGCCGCCATCGCATACTTTATCGGCCGGTCCGTTGCTGTCGCCGCCTACGGCGTCTTCTTTTTTTGTGTTCTTATTCGCCTGTAACATTATTGCACAACGAGCAGCAGTGACGGCGTCATGGCAGACGAGGTGGTCGCGCCCGATGCCCATATCGCGGCAACGGGAAGCGTCGACTCTCCAGGCGAGCAGCCGAAGAAGTTTCCCAAGGGGGTGGTTCTCGGCAAAGACGGGAAGCCGTGAGTATACCTGTCCCCAGCCCATTTCCATCGCTCTGTTGTCTGACGGGGGCCTGCACCACACAGTTGCCGAAGCTGCACATCCTTCGCTGCGTGGGCAGCGCAAACGAAACAAAAGACCAAGCACGACAGCACAGCCGCTACCACCACGACCTCATCCTCATCCTCCACCGGCAACAACGCCGCTGCCGCTCAAATCACAGCCACGGGCCCGCCCGCCGACTGCCCGCCTGACGTCGAGGCCCTCGGGCGGAGTACCTGGACGCTCCTCCACTCCATCGCCGCGACGTACCCCGAGACGCCGTCGCGCTCGCAGCAGTCGGACCTTCTGGGTTTTGTGGGGCTCTTCTCCAAGCTGTACCCGTGCTGGGTGTGCGCCGAGGATTTCCGGACGTACATGGGCCGCGAGGTGCCGCGCGTGGGGAGCCGCGACGAGTTTGGCAAGTGGCTCTGCGGCGCGCACAACGACGTCAACCGCAAGCTGGGCAAGCCCGAGTTTGACTGCTCCAAGTGGGAGGAGCGGTGGCGGACGGGCTGGAAGGACGGACGATGCGACTGATAAGCGGCCAGCCGGCGCCGTGTTTGATGATATGGATGGCATTTCGAGCGGCGTTTCGAGCCCAGGGTGGGCCTACGGTATAGAAAGATCTCCTGTCAACGGATTATGCAATGTAAGATGATATGTATGGTATTGGATCCTCGGCTTGTGCCGGCAACTACACAGCTCTATGGAACTAGGCAAGCCCCGTATATACATGTACTGGAGCCCGCGCCCGGAGAGGATAGACTGCATGGTTCATCACGCCACGTTAAATCGCCTCGCCGGTGGGAGCGCCGACACCGCACCGGACCCATGACGAGAGTCAGGGGTCCTTATCGTCGTCAATGCCGGCCACGCGGCTGCATTCGGACCGCCAACATAGGCGGACCTGGACTGGCCATCCGGCAGGTTCGGAGCCGAGCCCGGGCGGGTGGGTCCCGCTTCCGGATGCGTGGCGCTTGTCTCCCCATTACATCACCAACATGCGGTTGCCTCGTAAGTTCACGGGCTGAGTAAATTAACCTATCTACCGCCTGTCCACTGTCCACTTTTGCCTTCTCTTATATATTGACAGATGCTTCGTGCTGTCCTTGATCGAGGCTCGCTGGCTACAGGAACCGACTCCGTCATTGTGCTGGTGTAAGTAAGCTACAAGTACAAGTCCTCCGTACTGTCACAAGACGTCACCCGACGATAAGACAAGCATCGTCGCTTACGACTGACCGTTATCATCGCTCTCACCTCCCCCCATCCATCCCCCTCCCTTCCTCTCCGGTGTCTTCATCATGGCAGACATCCGGGTCCAGAACCTCAAACGGCCCGTCGATGTCGCCGAGTACCTCTTCCGCCGCCTCCACGAGGTCGGCGTCCGGTCCGTCCACGGCTTGCCGGGAGACTATAACCTCGTGGCCCTCGACTACCTGCCTTCGTGCGGGCTGAGGTGGGTTGGCAGCGTGAACGAGCTCAATGCCGGTAAGCGATCCCATCGTCGGTTCGTGCAGGGTGCAGGCGACATGCTGAACTCATGCTCGTGAAGCATACGCCGCCGATGGCTACGCGCGCGTCAAGAAGATAGCTGCCCTCATCACCACCTTTGGCGTTGGGGAGCTCTCCGCCATCAACGGTGTCGCTGGCGCCTTTTCGGAGCATATCCCCGTGGTGCACATCGTCGGCTGCCCGTCGACCGTCTCGCAGCGCGATGGGATGCTCCTCCACCACACCCTCGGCAACGGCGACTTCAACGTCTTCGCCGACATGAGCGCCAGCATCTCGGTTGACGTGGCCAAGCTGAACAACCCGTCGGAGATTGCTGCGCAGATCGACCACGCCCTGCGCCAGTGCTACGTTCACTCTCGCCCCGTGTACATAATGCTCCCTACCGACATGGTTCAGGCCAAGGTCGAGGGCGAGAGGCTGAAGACTCCAATCGACCTGTCTGAGCCGGAGAATGAGCCCGAGCGGGAGGATTACGTTGTCGATGTGGTCATGAAGTACCTCCGCGCGGCCAAGCATCCCGTAATACTCGTGGATGCGTGTGCCATCCGCCACCGCGTCCTCGATGAGGTGCACGGCCTCATTGACAAGTCCAATCTCCCCGTCTTCGTGACCCCCATGGGTAAAGGCGCTGTGAATGAGCAGCACCATAACTACGGCGGCGTCTATGCCGGCGAGGGATCCCACCCTCCCCAGGTCAAGGACATTGTCGAGTCTTCGGATCTCATCCTCACGATAGGTGCTCTCAAGGTAGCTTCCCGATTCATGCATGGCGATCTTCTCCTCGGCTGACCGATGGCGACTCAGAGCGACTTCAACACGGCCGGCTTCTCCTATCGAACCTCGCAGCTGAACACCATAGATTTCCACAGCGATCACTGCATCGTGAGGTACTCGACTTACCCTGGCGTCCGCATGAGGGGCGTTCTGCGCAAGGTCATCGACAAAATCGACCGCAGTCAACTCGCCGCGCAGGCGACTCCCGTCGTTGAGAACGAGGTTCAGGAAAACCTTGACAAATCTGACACCGTCACTCAAGCTTGGTTCTGGCCCCGAATAGGCGAGTTCCTCATCGACGATGACATTGTCGTTACCGAGACAGGCACCGCCAATTTTGGCATTTGGGATACCAAGTTCCCCAAGGGCGTCACGGCACTCAGCCAAGTCCTTTGGGGAAGCATAGGGTGGTCTGTCGGCGCGTGTCAGGGCGCCGCTCTCGCGGCCAAGGACGCTGGCAGCAACCGAAGAACCATCCTGTTCGTTGGCGACGGCTCGTTCCAACTCACGGCCCAGGAAGTGAGCACCATGATTCGTCATGGCCTGAAGCCGATCATGTAAGTCCTACCTAACGGTGGCCCCTGACGGCCCAACCTTCCACGCCCGCTGAACGACACTGACCGCTCGCTGCAAGCTTCGTCATCTGCAATGAAGGGTATACCATAGAGCGTTTCATTCACGGGATGGACGCCGAGTACAACGACATTTTGGAGTGGAACTACAAGGGCATCGTGGATGTCTTTGGTGGCCAGAAGACTTGCAAGAAATACGTCGTCAAGACCAAGGACGAGCTGAACAAGCTGCTGACCGACGCGGAATTTAACGCCGCCGCCAGCCTCCAGTTTGTGGAGCTGTATATGCCAAAGAAGGACGCGCCACGCGCCCTGGTCATGACGGCCCAGGCGAGTGCCAAGGTCAACGCGAAGGTGAAATGATGGGCTATAGTGGCCGTTGCCTGGAGATCCGGTAATCTAAACTGGTCGCTCGCGAAACTGAGCATAAATAAATAATTAATGAGCATGAATTTAAAAGAGCTGTGCGAGGCCATCCATGACACAGAAGATGTAATGAATCATGTCTCAGTCAATGGCGGCAACGAATACGATGAGGTTTCGAAGGGCTCACAGGCAGACACGAAGCGAATCTGTGCTCATCTCATCGCCGCTACCGACGAAAAGCAAAGAAATGATGAAAACTTCATGACCTTTTGTTATTGCATTTAAAAAGTAGTTATTGTTTGATTTTGGACGTCAAGCACATGGGAACACACTTGATGAAAGGAAGAGGTCTAGGGTAGGTCGTGGATCCGGAGGAAAACACTAAACTTCGACGCACGAAGCGGCGTCCAGCCTCATAGACCTCCCACCACGCGCTCATCGACAGGACAACACCTACCATAACAGCTCATCCACTGTACCGCAAGCATGAGCGAGGGTGCGCAAAAGAGAAAGCAACAGCCGGGTGCTGGCAGCGGCGGTGGTCCTGCGTACAAGAGGAGCAAGGTGAGCTGAAAATCCCACATTTCTTGACCATAGCATCCGCCCTGGGCGCAGCTCCTCGCATTCACGGCAACCTGAAACCCCAACTGACTCTTTCTTACAGGGAGGAAATGCTGGAAAATGGAAGACGTCGTACCAGAAGGTGAAAATGGCCGACAAGGTGGAGATGGGCACGGCCCTCGACGTCGGCGACGAGGGCATCTGGGTTACCTTCGCCAGGGGCATGCGGACCAAGGCTGTGCGCGAGTTCAAAGAGCTGTGCGAGGAGGTAAGTCATTGCTATACTCACGGAAGCACCTGAAGCCTAGGCGGTAAGACATTGACCAGACCCTGCATAAAGTACGGTGAAAAGCTGTACGACATCAAGCCAGCTCGGACGGAGGATGCGTGTGCCGGTGACGAGGATGAGGAGGACCAAGACATCGAGGCGTCGATCCACCAAGAGCTCAACAGCATGAAGGAGCCAAGCAAGCCAACGTCGAGACCGGTCTTCTCTCCCGTGCCAGCACACGTCGAATGCCTCTTCTTCATGAAGACCATGAAGCCTGTGCAGCCGGGTGACCTCGTCCGCAAGATCTGCGAGGACGCCAGGGACTGCCCCGACCCGAGGCAGCGCAAGTGCAGGTATATCAACCGGCTGACCCCCGTGTTCGACATGGACAAGGCGACAGAAAAGGGCATCGTCAGGGTGGCACGGACGGTGCTGTCGCGTTATTTCTCCCTGACGGGAGGAACCGAGGAGGGAGCGCCCGAGACGGCTGTTGAGCCGCGCGCAGACGAGTCTACCCCAGCATATACGGTACGTGATTTGCCGGCCTGGCCGAGAGCTTCTGGCTGACGTTGCCCTGTCGTAGTACGCAATACGGCACAATATGCGAAACCACAGCACGTTCAAGTCGGACGAGGTCATCAAGAAAATCGCAGGCCTCGTCGATCCGAGGCACAAGGTCAACCTTGGGAACCCCGACAAGGTTATCCTGGTGGAGATATTTCAGGTAAGAAGACGTCTCGCACTTGTGCTCTGCTTCATCAGCTGACTGGCCAAGCTATTTTGTGGCATCTCGGTCGTTGACGGCAAGGAGTGGGAGGCGCTCAAAAGGTACAACGTCAATGCCCTCTACGGGATGTCTCCAGAGGAGAAGAAAGGAGGAGGCGCCGCCAAGAAGACAGAGCAGGGAGCTGGAGAATCGTGAGAAGTGACAAAAGGGCCACAGCACGGCATTGACGAGGCAGTCCTCATCAACGGCATTACGTTGACACGCCGATGTCGAGCATACTGCCTCTTCACCCGCCATCGTGGTCAGGCTGGCGTTGGTGTCGGACGAAAGGACGCCAGCGGCACGTGGGGAGGGGAACAAGATGGCGAAGCGATCGGGCGAGCCACGCGTGGGGGGATACACGAAAGGCAAAAGTTCCCGACGACATGGCATCTACTCGTTTACGAAATGCTCGCATTAGTCCCACAGGGACAAGCGTGGGATGTTGCCCATGCCTGCGGCACAAGGTGTCTGTCTCGATGAGTTTGCAGGGCGTGAATAGCCCTGACCTGGTTGGATCACGCCGGCGAACCGAGTGATTTTGCCCTCGCCACGGCCTGTTCTGATGATGAATTCGGGCGGTAGGAATTGCTAGGGTTTGGTGAGCCTCTTGTGCTGGGAGCAGAGGTGTGTTGGCCGTCTCTGCTGGAGCTGCAAACGAGTCTGGTCCTTGGTTCTGGGGGGTGTTGACGCGCGGGCTCCTCGCTCTTAACAATGGTTGCAATATAGGTAAAGTACTGTACCTTACGAGCAGGCAAAGCATGCTCTCCCATCACACTTCCGTCAGTCCGCAGGGAGCCATTTCCTCGTCCACGTTGGATGCCTGCTGCAAGCGACGTGTCCAAGTCGCGGCGTGTAGGGGCGATGACGGAAGCCTGGCAGGCGAATAAACGGTCGGCCAATGCTCAGGGGGCAGCGCGGGGTCCGCGGCCGTTGGTGGTGGTTGCTTGCTAATTGCTGCTGAATCCTTTGATCTTCGATGGAGACTCGGGGGTTCGAGGACAATGAATCATCAAGTGCTCACGACACCTGTTGGTCATGCAAGGTACGAGCAACGAACCGAGGGCGGATATCCTTACGGAGGCGTGGTTGCGGCACCCCTGCCCACTGCCCAGCCTCCGAGGCGCCCCCTGCAAGCCACTGCAAGCCTCCTGCTCGCCTGTGGGACGCGGAATGCAGCCGCCGCGGGCTCGCTTAACGCGGCCAATGGCATCGTCGCGCACTCGCGCCGTCTCGACGACATGCCTCCGGTCGAAGCCTCGGGGCACGAGTTCGCCAGGCAGCTGGCCTTGGCATATCGCCAATCTCCCCCGTGCTCGTAAGAGTACGTGCGAGTACGAGTACGTACAGACGGACGTCTTGCCGCAGGGTAAGGCAAGGTACTGTTGCGTCACGGGACCCTTGGCCCCTATCCGGGTGAGGCACCGCACGTGAAGCTGCCTTGGCTTCCCTCTCCCACGACTCTGTACGAGTACTCCGTGCGCGTGCCGGCCTCGCCTAGACGATCCATGGTGTCCATGATGAAATGACCTCGCCGAGGCGGGCGGCCCCCCGGGGACCCGGGCCCCAGTTGACTGACGTCTGCCGGTCCGCACAGCAGGGCCCAGAGCCTCCGCCTCCCTGACCCACCGCCATGCGGCTTCGCTTGACGACATGCGACTTCGCTTGACGGGGGCCAATGACGGGGACCTGGCGTGGCCTTGCTCCGCAAGGGTGGCCCGCTGCGGGAGCAGTCGCATTGAACTTCTGCTCCGACGTGCAGTGAGAGAGCAGAGCGGCCGACGTCGAGCCTGTCTCCCCTCCAACCGACCTACCTATCCAAGCTAAGGTAGGTAAGGCAAGGTAGGTTCGCGCCGACTCGCCTCGCTCCGGCCAACGCAATGGAGCTCGGACGCGGCCAACACGCCGTCTCGAGGAGCGTCTCTATCCACCTCCCCAGAAGACTACGGGCGCCCTGCCTGCTTCGTGCGCGCGTCACTCCACCAGTACAGTAGTGGCAGGCCAGGGACGAGCACTTCCGTTGGCAACAAGACGCACCGCAGAGACGGCGGCAACTTCGCCGCGTTTGCCTGCGACTATCGTGTGAAGCATGCCATCCACACCACGCAAGACAAGGCCGTCGGGCACCAAACGCCGCCAACCTGCTCCGTGCCTACTCGGTACACATCGCTCGCATCTTACGCGCCGCGCCCGTATTGGCAAGCTAAGGTAGGCACGAGTTCATTATTGCGAGGATGAGCAGGTCGGCGGGCTGGCACGGCTGACGGAGTAGCGCCCCTCGCCCGCGTTTATAATGTGGACTTGGCGTCGAGGTTCCGCTGTCAGTCCAAGCCTGCCGCCCCTCCTCCTTCTCACCTCGACTCGTGTGCAAGCTCGCGCAGACCACATTCCATTTTGCAGCCGGCTCATGCAGCCGGACCTGGAGCGTTGGAGCTACTTCAATCCTCGTGCTCGTACTTGCTGAGGCGCGGCCTCTCTTCCTCGTCCACGACCCACCCTACCGCGGCCGCCGCGACCAACAACCTTTGCCGTATCCGTACCTCGTCGTCCGTCCTCGGCCTCACCGTAACGCGGCCGCAGCTGCAGGCGCAAGCGAGGGGCTCGGGCGCCTTCTATTCAGTGCCGGAGCACGTTCGCAACAAAGGCGCCCATGTCTTGTGACGCTCGGCATGCCTCCAGACCCTCGCCGTCCTGTCATGACACTGCTCCCTCGGGGACCACCATCAGGGCCAGGTAAGGCGAGGTAGCTTCCACCACCATCCGCCGCTCCGTTATAGAGCCCTGCGTCCTGCCTCTGTCGTCCCCTTGTATCCCCCTCGACTGCCTTTGCTCGAGTCTCCCCCTTCCCGTCCTGCGTGTTTCGCAAAGCTGCAATATCCCCCACGCCGTGCTCGTATCGGGCCCTGGGCCGCCGTATCAAGACATAATCATGGGCGACCGGTCGCCAACGGGAGGCCTTCGAGCCCTGGTCAGCAATGCCGCCCCCGACTTTGCCATTGAGGGCCTGGAGATGGTCCCGTCTACCAAACCCTACGTCCACTACTTCGCCACGGCCCACGATGAGGATGGCCTTATGCTGTCACTCCTGCCGCGAACAACGAGACTGCTTCGATCCGAGTATCGGCCCGTCACGTCCGAGGCGGTGCTCCTCCGATGGCTCACTGGTCCAGCCGATGAGCCCGGCCCAGCGCTGTGTTCGGGCGACAGTGAGCTGTGTGAAACGGACCTCGCTTCCAGGGGCCAGACAGATACCAAGCGCCGGACTCCACGTCACACCAAGGGACTTCCACTGCTCCAGTACCTGCCCAGGCTGATAAAACATGGCTCAGCCACGCACGTCGGCTGTCGCAACGACTATCTCCTGACCCGGCCGGTCCCGGGCACGACGATTGCAGCACTGTCACAGCCTCTCGATCGAGCCGACCGAGAGCAAGTCGACTTCCAGATCGGCCGGTTGCTGCGACGAATTTCATCCCACCCATCTCCCAACGGGAAATTTGGCACCGCTGTCGAAATATTGTCTCCGGATCTGGCCGCCCCCGGCCGGGTATGGAATCGGGCAACCACGCCAGGTTCCAGCTCCGGCCATGATCGATGGTCGGATGCCTTCCGCTACATGTTGGAATCCACCCTTCGCGACGCCGAGGATTTCAATATCATGATTCCCTATGACGCAATTAGAGATCATGTCAGCCGCTTCAGGAACCTATTGGATGCCGTCAGGATTCCGTGTTTGGTAGCGATCGATGCTGGCGAGGACACGAACGCGCTCGTTTCCCTAGTCAATCGGCACCGGTTTCAGGAAGGCGGCTACCGAATATCGAAGGATTCCCCCGCCGAGAACGACAAGAGCGGGCAAGTGAGCGATGTTCTCCGAGAGAATGAAAGTGTGGACGCCGCGGCGCGATCAGAGACAACGATGCTGGTCACCGGGATTCGAGACTGGAGCAATTGCGTCTTCGGAGACCCGCTCATCGCTTCTGTACTAAGTCGAAGGGCCAGCCCAGAAATTTGGGACGGATTCAACAGTGTACTT
Source organism: Tolypocladium album (assembly GCA_024341135.1). Classification (NCBI taxonomy): domain Eukaryota; kingdom Fungi; phylum Ascomycota; class Sordariomycetes; order Hypocreales; family Ophiocordycipitaceae; genus Tolypocladium; species Tolypocladium album. The sequence continues at coordinate 170,420 of JALHCF010000139.1, forward strand.
TGCGAGACTGGGCCCGAGATCACAGGCACACGGCCCGACCCTTTGGAGGACCTGCGAAACGCGGAAAGCCGTCGCCTCCTCTATGAATGCTACCACGCAGCGACTGCGATTGTCCGGGAATACTACCGGCGGTGCAGTGATAGCGATGACAGAGAGATGCCTGCGCGGAAGAGGCTCACCCAAGCCCTCCGAAAGCTGGACAACGTGGATGACATCGGCAAAGAGCGACGACCGCATCCGATGGGGGAAGTGTCTCCCGCAAAGCGACCGAAGGTCGCCGACGAAAGCGGCGCAGGGGGCCCAAGCAAGCAGTGGTCACGGACGTAAAAAATGACACAGTGCTGCACGCATGTATGTAGATGCTCACCTATCAAAGTCTGCGTTCCTTGATAGATTTGAGCAGTAGATTAAAGCGATTATTGGCTTTTCTTGTTCACGGTCTTTTATCCGAGGCACCAACTTCCCTTTCATCGTCATCGTCGTCATGACCATCGTCTTCGTCCCTTGGAAGCTGGAAGCCCATCATTCCAAGGAGGTTGCCCGTTGGCCCCGCCATGCCGGCCTGGCTCTTGAAGCTCTCCAAAAGATTGCGGGCCAGGTTGTAATCGATGTCGACCTCGTCATCGTCGCCTTCATCTGCAGCATGGAGCACGTCACGATCCGTCGTGGCTGCAGCCTTGGCTTTGCTATCCAAGGCAGCTTGATTGTGGGAGGGGGCATCAAGCTTTAGCGCCCCGTGCACTCGGAGCTCAGCCTCCATTTGAGACGATAGCTCTTGGATCTGAGTCTGCTCTTCGTCCGGTGCAATCGCCGCTGGATCCTTCTCACCTGTTTTACTCTTTGACTTGGGATAGGTCGATGGCTGGGGCTCCGTAGCGGGAAGGCCCATCATTTCGCGCATCATTTGCGAAAACGCCTCCTCGTCGAAGCTGACCTCCTTGTCCTCGAATTCGCTGTCCTCGTCGTCAGTCCCGCTCACTTCTTCTTCTTCTTCGTCGTCGTCCTTGTCCATTTCTTCCAGTTCCGCACCGTCCAGGCCCGCGGTGTCATCGTTTAGAAAGGCCTCGAACCGTGAAACAATTTTTCTGAGACCGGCCTGAGTCTGGGCGTCGCCAAATCCTAGATTTTCCTTGCTGCGGCCCCCTCTACCCTCCAGCTCACGCTCGAAATCTCGGTAGTCGATGTCCATCCACGTCTCGTCATCGTCGCGGTGGCAGTCCACCCACTGCTCCATGTCTTTTCCTGTTGGCAGAGCAGAGTCGCCGTCCTCTGCCATATCTTCCAGCATGATCGCGACTTCCCGAACAACCCTGCTCTTGCTCTGGCTTGCATTTGCGGCGAGCATCTCGAAGCCGCATGTCAGCTTCATGCCCGTCTCCAGCCTAGCTGCAGACTTGTCATCGGATGCTGATGCTTGGAGTGCCCTTTGCCACCTCGGGGGAGGCTCGAAGCGCTGCGATTTGAGTTGCGCAAACATGACCTTGCTAAACTTCACACTTGTGTTGACCAGGTCCTCCGGGGGAAATAGAAGCGGTCCTGTTGTAGCAACGATCGGCTTCAGGGCAATGGGATCCCTGAGATAAAAGGCTTCCACGGCCGGGGCAACAGACTTTGGCAGTGCATGTAGCACATGGGCAAGCTTTCGCGGCAGAGTGACTATTGAATAGTGGGCAGAGTTGGCGATCTGTGCCGGGTACTTCTCAAGCCTGTAGAAGGCCTCGGCCTCGATGAAAGAAGAATTCACGAGGGCATCAGAGCTGGATGCAAGGAAATCTACCGCCTGGGCCAGGGCAATCGATCTAGACTGAGGAGACTGCGAGCCGTCGTCCTTTGACGGAATGACGAAGAGCTTTCCATGATGGATCCACACGCGGTTCTGGTCCATTTCCGGACTCAGCCACTTGGGGAGCACGTTGGCGGCCTCGATCAAGAGAAACTCGCCATCAGAATCGACTGCTCTGGCCCAAAGGGTGGGATGGGACTTGGTCAACTCTCGCAAGATATAGACGATAAGCCACTCATCCTCGACGGCGTCACCATAGTCAGTCGTGCCGTGCAGGTATCGCAGTCCTTCTCGCCGACGGGGTCAGATGTCATTCCATCCGAATGGAAGGCCAGGGAGCACGCACCTTGCTTCGTTTCAAGCTCGAGCTGGAAGTCGTCGCGCTGCCAGATGTAGCCCTTGGTCAAGGTCTGAACGAGCTGGACTGCGGACCGGCGCAGAGCCTCCAGTTGCATGAGGCTTTTGCGAGCATCGGTCTCGGCGTCGACAATGAAGAGGAAGTACTCGACGCAGTTCTCAGGCAGTTGGCGTTCGAGTCCGTCCCGGCCCTCGGCGAGGCGGCCTTCACCAGCCATGGTGACCGACACCGGCCGAGCGTGCCTGGTGCCCCTGCGGACGGCGGAAGCGGGTTTCGTACGTCAAGCGTGCATCGCGACCCCCCGCTCGATCTGCCGTGTGCGGGATGTGCGACGGATGCAAGGCGGGAAGTGTTCGACGAGCAAGCTACAGGGCATCACCACCCGGCGACGACTGGATTTTTTCGAAGACGCGAACTGGTGCCGTTGCGTCATTGGGCAGCCTACCTTAGCAACTTAGGTTGGCAGAGCGCTAAAACCTCCCAAGTGCGGGGAGTGCCCGCAGGTCCCTGAAAGGCTACAGCACGTTAGCAGCCCGCCCCGGCCGCGACTTGGGTGCCTAAAGTACCCGCAAGTGGCCCGCCGCATATTAATATATTCCGGCGCGTCCTCCGTGCGCGACACGTCCCTCTCTCGCGTCTCCCGACCGTGAACCGTCGCCCTGGATGCAAAGCATCACTGCGCAAATACCCAACCGGCACCGAAACGCGCCATCAAACCTCTAGCCAAGCCTAGAGTCGACGAAACCTTTGCGCTTTGCACCGCATGGCCATAGCGACCGTCAAGCTTGCCTCCCATGGTGCCAGTCAAGCGCAGCAGGCGTGTCGCTGACGCCGACGACGATGAGGGACCCGTCAGCGTGCAAGAGGCGCGCTCCTCTCTCGCACATGCTGCGCAGTCGGTAAGTTTCCCTCCTACCATGGCTGACGCCTTGTCGTCTAACTCGACGCCACAGAGGAAACGAGTTCGAATGTCTCTAGACGACGCGCCCGAGGAACCGTCTCGAGCGCCCCAAGGCGATGATGATTCCAGCTCGGAAGACGACGATGAAGACGGCTCCCCCGCGCCCGACTCACCCCCTCAAACGCAATACGAAATCATGAGAGATGCGGGCTTTCGCCACCTGCAATACGCGGACAAGGACGACCTGCAAGCCACCCAGAAGCTCAAGAACCGACCCAAGAATCTTGGCGATAACATGGTTGCTGAAAGCGGCATCATTGAGAGCATCACGTGCTGTAACTTCATGTGTCACGAACGCCTGCACGTCGAACTCGGACCCCTCATCAACTTCGTCGTGGGCGAGAATGGCAGCGGGAAAAGCGCCGTCCTGACCGCGCTGACTCTCTGCCTGGGCGGTAAGGCCAGCGACACCAATCGAGGCGGGAGCCTCAAGTCCTTCGTCAAAGAAGGGCGCGAGCAGGGCAAACTCGTGGTCAAGATCAAGAACGCCGGTACCGATGCTTATCAGCATGACCTGTACGGTGACGCCATCATTGTTGAGCGCCATTTCTCCAAGTCCGGCAGCAGCGGCTTCAAGATCAAGAGCGAGAGTGGACGCACCATTTCGACAAAGAAGCAAGAGGTCGACGAGATATCGGAATGGTATGCGCTGCAGATGGGAAACCCTCTGACGGTGCTGTCGCAGGACAATGCCCGCCAGTTCCTCAACTCTGCGACGCCTGCGCAGAAGTACAAGTATTTTGTGTCTGGCGTGCAGCTGGAGCAGCTGGACAATGACTACAAGCTGTCACAGGACACGCTCGACAAAACCTTGATCCTCCGCGACGACCTCGATGAAAAGATAGGCTACGTCAAGAAGGAAATGGACGACGCTCAGAGGCTGGCAGAGTCTGTGCAGAAGAATATTGCTTTGCGCGAGAAGGCTCGGCTTTACCGGAATCAACTAGTATGGTCGCAGGTGGTTGAGCAGGAGCAGGAACTTGAGCACCGCGACGAAGACCTACGCAAGCGGGACCAGCGTATCCTGCAGGCGCAGTCTGAGTGCGATGAGCTGACCCAGGCTCTCCTCGATGCCGACGACAAGTTGGAACGGGTGAAGGCAGACCGTGAAAACCTCCGCGACGGACAGGGCTCTTTTGAGGAGAGAGTCTCCACGGCCGAGTCGGCATATAACCTTGCGAAGAAGGACTTGATTGAGCTGCACCGAGAGGAGAGAGACGCCCACGGCCGCCTCAAGGCAGCAAAAGCGGACATAGCGGCTTGCGAGGCGAAAATATCAGAGGAGGAGCGCCGTTTGAACGAATCAACCGGCTCGGCCCGCTCTGAAAAGGAAGCCGAGCTGTCCGAAGCCCTTGCGCGGGAGAAGACCCTGACGGAGCGCATCTCCGAGGATGCTGAGCAGCTGCCAATGTTTCAGTCAAGGCTCGCCGATGCGGAGCTAGCGTTGAAAAAGCAGCAGAACGTGCGAGCACTCAAGCGAAAGGACATCTTGACCGCCGAACAAGGCGTCCAGGACGTCCAAGGGAACACCGCCTCGGCCTACGCTGGGTTTGACAGTGACATGGCCAACCTCGTAAAGGCAGTCACTGGCGATGGAGGATTCGAGCACAAGCCCGTCGGCCCCCTGGGTGCCCACATCAAGCTGCTCAAACCGGAGTGGTCTGGCATCCTGGAAAAGACACTCGGCGAAGCCCTGAACGCGTTCGTAGTAAGGAGCAAGAAAGACCAGTCACGGCTTTCCGACTTGATTCGGAAGACTGCGATGAGGAGGCCGCCTCCAATTTACATCGCGTATGGCGGACGCATCGACACGAGAAATCAAGAGCCAGACGACGAATTCGAGACAATACTGCGAGTGCTGCAGTTTGACGACGAGCTCATACGATCGCAATTGGTCATCAACAACCAAATAGAGAAGGTCATACTGATCGAAGGACGCCTGGACGCGGAGCGGATCATGATTGACAATGGCCCGCCTCGCAACGTCGCCGCCTGCATTTGCTTTCACGACGGCCGGGGAAAGCGGGGCCAGGGCCTGCGTATTACGAACCGGTCCGGAACCATAGCGACGAGCCCAATCACGCCCAGCGGCCAGCGGCCAAGGATGCAGGCCGACTCAGGTCGACAACTGGCGCTTCAGAAGGAGAATCTGAAACAGCTTGGGCTAGAGCTTAGAGAGTTGAACGGCGAGCTGTCCGTGGCGGAAGACACATTCAAAAGGTGCAGAGCGGAACTCGAGGCTCACCGCAAGGGGAGCCCGGCGCTGGCCAACGACCTCCGTCGAACGCAGGCGGATGTCGAGCGGATCCAGATGGAATTGGACGCCTTCGAAGGAGTCGATGACCGTTTGGTTGTCTTGCGGTCTGAGCTGGAGACGAAGCGGGCAGAAGAGTCTCAGCTCGGCAATCAGTACGGCAACATGAAGCTGGCAAAGCCTGAGATGAACGCAAAGGCTGAGGAAGCCAAACGGAACCTGGAAGCCGTGAGAGATGAAGGCAAAGATTTCCAGGCCAAGGTTACCAAGGCCGAGGGAAAGATCAAGACCCAGGAGTCATTGAGGCGCATTCTGGTAATGAAGAAAAACGACGCCTTCGAGCAGCTGGATCTTGAAAAGGGGGAACGAATTCGCGCAGAGCTCAAGCGTCAAGACAAAGAAAGTGAAGTTCAGAACTTCATCCGCCAAGCTGAGCAAGTGGCTCCGGGGCGCGTTTACATCCCGGAGGGGGAGGATTACCAGTGCATCGAAAGGAAATATCAGAAGATCTGCGAGCAGCTGAACCAGCGCGAGGCCAGGGCTGGGGCTACCGACCAGCAGATCTACGACCGCGCAAGTGAGGCTCGGGCAAAATACGATGACGTGATGAAGCAGACGCGAGATGTCGACGAAACCATAACTTCTTTGAAGCGAGCAATCGAGCATCGACTACACCTCTGGCGAACATTTCAAAGACAGATCAGCGCCCGCATTCGCATACAGTTCAACTACTTGTTGAGTGAGCGTGGCTTCCGAGGCAAGATCGATTTGGATCACCGCGCGAGAAAGGTGGTCATCCACATCGAGCCCGATGAGACGCGCAAGAGCTCCGCCGGACGTAATACGAAGACACTCTCTGGCGGCGAGAAGTCGTTTTCGTCCATATGCATGCTTCTTTCAGTGTGGGAGGCAATTGGATCGCCCATTAGATGCCTGGACGAGTTTGATGTTTTCATGGATAATGTGAATCGCGCCATCAGTACGAACATGCTTGTGAGTAACGCCCATTGCGGACAAGGGCTCTTCCAGATCGCTGACAGAAACGATAGGTTGACACAGCTCGGCGGTCTGTTTCACGACAATACATCCTCATCACTCCCAATGCCATCGAAGGACGCGCCAGGCTCGACAAAGATGTGAAGATTATTCGGTATGTTCCCTAAGCCTACTCGTTCAAAGATTGCCCTTGGCTGACATGACGTCTGCACCTAGTTTGACTGATCCCCGCCAACGGACATTGGTCTAAATACCCCTTTCTAGCATGACTGCTGAGCTGTCGGTTATATTCCTAAATACGCTCAAACTGACTCGACGTGTTTCGATTTGTGCGCGTGCGATGTCGAGAGTCGCGGAGGTTGGAGTCAAAGCTGGTGGCGCATCAGGTGGCTTTCGATTTTAAAAGCATCGGCGTTGGAAGAAGGACTGTCTATCTGCGCTGGTATCGTACAAGTCTCATACACATATCGTACATGAGAGACGACGTGACGTCTTAAGAGGAACACCATAAAATCAGACGCGAAGTCCTTTGCTTCGCAAAACATTGACGCCCGCCTGCATCGTGAAGCCGGCCCATTGCCCCAGGGACCCGACTACGCCGCCGACCGTCTTCACCTCGTCCAACCTTCTGTTGAGGAAGTCCTTTGTGTCGGCAAACTCGGGGGACTTGTCGTTGGTCATGAACAGCTCGGTCGTGCTGTAAATCATGGACAGCGAGGCGCGTTTGCTATACCATGAAGGATCGACAGCCTTGTCCCCAGCGAGGAACCAGATCTCGTCGGACAAGAGAGCAAGCTCTTTGAGCGAAGCGGGAACGTAGCTGGGCTGAGCCATGATGGCGAGGGCCTAATGTGCCGTTAGTTCGTCGCCGGCAAGAGTACAGGTATGAAGCTGGTCCCGGGGAGAGATGGGCATGTACCTCCTGCCACCGGTGGATGACGTCCTTGTTGGACATGAGCCGGGCCCATGTTAGTGCGGCGACCTTGGCGCCCACGCCCATTGGCGGCTTGTCCGCAGCCTGGCCATCGAACAGCTCGCGGCTCCTGGGGGCGAGGGCCTCGCGCTGGGCCGCGAGGTGGTAGCGGATGAGGCTGAAGGGCCCGTCCGGGAGGACGCTGGGGCTAATGTCGAGAAAGCCGGCATCGCGGGCGCCGAGGCCGAGAGCTCGCTGGGAGAAGCCGTGCTCGGGGACATGGCGGTACGCGGCAGCGAGGATCGAGGCCTCCACGGCGCCGAGCTCGCCGGCGGCCGGCGGGTGGTCGTAGGAGTGGAAGCATCGTCGCGGTCGGGGCCCACGGCCGAGGGTGCTGCTCTGCAGGCGGGCGGCCGAGGCGAGCAGCCTTGGTGCCGCTGCGGCCCGGCTCGAACACGGCGGCATGGTCGGAAGGGGGTCACGTCGGGGGACGCTGGGTGGTCGCGTCGTCGCGTCGCGAGGCTGCGGGTTGGGATATGAAGTTTGTCGGCACTGACGAAACTAATAACTTACGAGCAACTTCGCTACGGAGCCACTGACGGTGGTGGTCGGTGGGGCCACTCAACCTGCCGACTACAAGTACGTACAGGCGACGACAGCCAGCGGCAACCTGACTTGCAGGTCGACGACGACGCAAGTTCGCACAATGACCAGCTTATTCCACAAGCCCCCAGGGACATATTCGCGAGGGAATGGCTGAATTTCTAGCTGCTTTGTCCGAAAGGAAGCGCACAATGCACTGGGCTACGCAGCGGGTACGGCACTCGGCCGGCTTGTTCCGACTGGAGCTGGTTGAACGCCTGCGACGTGTGAATCTACCTTTCGTTGCACCTTTGATCAACCGAGTTCGAGTACGACAACCGCAATGAGGGCTGCAGCATCAGGGAAGCTGGTAGGGGACCCAGTAAATCTGGTTGAAGTGCCACGAACAGGGAGAGAGCAACCTCCGACTGCCTTGGCTGGCTTCAAGAGATCCACGTCCCAAGCGAGGAAGCCGAATCAAGGGTTGGCCAGCGATCTTGGAGGCCGGAGCTCGGCAAGGACTGGAACATTGGTCGTCAATAGACCTGCCATCGGAATCTGGCAGGGAGCCATTAACGCAAGTGTAAATTGGCTCACCCTGACTTGGCGTCAATTCCGTGCTTGCGCGTCATCTGGAACCGTGCCGTCGGCTTCTTGCTCCAGCCCTTGGCGGACTCGGCGGACGCTGTTGGATTGCTCCCACCATCACGGACCTCTCACCCTGCCATCTGCCCAGGGATACCCCAGCGATGCATGGACTGACTCTGCCTCTATTCCGCAAATGCGCACCCTGCGGTCGACGAGCAGGGTCGTACCGTTGGAGGTAATGCCTCACCGTTTCTGGCGCCGTGCAGATACGCTCAAGTAGCAATGGAGCATCGCCATGGCAATTGGAAGCTGTCGGGTCCCACAAGAGCGGGCGGATAGCAGAGCCATGAGGTTACCACCTTGCTCTACATGCTCGTAGGTACAACATCTAACATCCAACATCCAACATCCATCCGCCCCCTGGTGACTTAAAATGCCCTGCCTGTTGCGCCAGGCTAGGCTTGGCCATCGAGCCGAGCACGAGGGACGGGAAAAGGGGATACCACTCATGTTTCGGGAGTAACTGACCACGAGCTCCTTCTCCTTGTTGACGGCCAGTGCGCTAAGTACCATACTACGTGGACTGGGAAGACCAACAAGGTGCTACCTTAGCTGGTAAAGAGAGCATCCCTCTGCGTGAGCACCAATGGAGAGCCATTACCTTGAGATCCCGGTGCACAGACACCTTGATGGCCAACATCTTTTTACTGAATTTGAATGGGCAGGTGCATAGCCAGGTATAGGAGTAGCATGGTACCTTCGTCTTTCGTGCTCGTATAAATTTGCGCCTCAAAAGCCCCGTGTCGATTCATGGCCAAATGTGAGCGCCGTTGCGGCAAATGTACAGGTAGCGCGAGCTTTGGCGCGGAACGCATGTACTCGCATTTGCGTCGGCGTAGGTCCAAACAAACCTAGGCGTACGGACTACTTGGCTCTGTGAATGCTCGCTTCGCGTGATGGGATAAACCAGCACCGGCGAGAATACCTGAGCCAGGGACGGAAATGCTACATATATCAGCATGGCATCATCAAGTTGCGACGGTTGGCGCCAGCCAATCCCGTCACGCTAGCCGGCCGCAGTGAGTGGCAGAGGAGGCACGGGTGCATGAGAGCGCAAGCAGGCAAGGTACGAGTGTGGACAGGCTCAAGTCTAACGCGGTGACTTGGGCCGAGCTCCACTGCGATACGGGCTGGTTCCTGGCGAGCGGGCAGCGGCGCGATAGGATTCGCCCAGCGAGGCCGCGTCGCCCTTGCTCGTCACCGCACTGTGATATGGTGCATATTGCGGGTCCCTGCGCAAGGCTGTCGTGATGGCGCCGCGCAGTCTTTCGGGAGGTAGGACACTGTACGGGAACATGCGAGCGCATACGGAGTACATCGATGGGTTGGAAAAACTCGACAAAGCTGTCTCCCGTCGCGAAGTGCGACAACTCATCGCCCGACATCGAACCATTCGTACCGACGACAGCCCGCTGGGACCTGGGACTCTCTCTGCAATATATCTCACAAACCAACATTAGAGTCGGCCCCCACCGGCTGCAGACGACGGTCGATTGCGAGCAACTGGCATTTTTGGGTGAGTGAGTCTTCCAGGTTGTCATCGTCTATTTGCTCGCGCGTGTTCCTCCTGAGCCTTGCCGTCGGACGCTTTGGAGTAAGCCCGGGGTACTACTGCCTTATCAGTATTCGTACTCCGTACTCCAGTACTCCGAACTGGCCTGTCAAATTGCCCTGCCCAGCTCCAGTATCGACGTCTCGTCCGGACTGTCTGCCTTTGTCTCTCCAACCACGCATCCCATCGCCTCACCAGCACCAACCCACACAGCCTCCCCCATCCCATCGCCATCAACCAACCAGCATCAGCAGCAGCGACCGCGACGGTGTCAAGGACAGCACGTACCCTGCACAGTGTACTCAGACTCGAAGCCGTGCGGTTTCCTGGTGCCCCCATTACCTGTATGTACCGCGCACAGTACGCCTTTTCTGCTCCGCGGTGCATGGTCCAAGCCTTGTCTGCACGTGTGCTGGCCTTGTCCAGCTCGCTGTCTCATGCTCATGAGCGGCTCCGGACTGGCGCGTCGTTCATCCCATTGTCCCCCAGGCCACTTCCAACCAGCAGCTCGTAGGGTTGACGGACCAGCGAGCATCGGGCCTACCAGTTCCCGGTCCTTTATTTGAAGTCCTGAGGCTCTCCCTATTAACCTGCTTGAGTCTAGCTAGCCTACGCCTTCCGACAAAACTCCTCACTCGTCCCTCCCGACCACACCTTGAGCCGCTGCCTCGTCCTCCCCCCTGCACAGTACTGGGACGGTTTACGAGTACACCTGCTCCTCCGTGCACCGTCGTACGAGTCCTAGTGCGAGGCCTCTCCTTCTCAGCCGCATTTCGACACAGCGGCAGTCCAGATAGAGCGACGTGCAGGCCACCTTACGTTACGTGCCGGCAGCAACCAGCGCACACTTTGTCGCCGCTCTCACGCAAATACCTCGCTCGCCAGCAATCGTCAATCAGTGAGCGCTCCCTGCCGCTCGGGAGACACCATCCTCGTACCGGCTCCCTGCGCAATCCCTCGCCTCGTTGGCTTGATCCATCCAGGTTCTGCGCTGCGTCGAATTGCACTGGATTGCGTTGCACAGTGCACTCAACCTCCGTCCCGAGGTACCTGAGGTAGGGTAGCTTGCATTGCCCCCCCGTCACTGACGGCCCTTCGTCGCATCCTCATTCGTCGCCTGACTTCCCCCTCCCTCGATGCGCCGGTCGCGCCTCTCTTCACTCTCACCACTCGACGAGCACAGAGTTCACCGAGCCCATTGGCCCCCCCCGGCCTGCTCCCACCCCCCAGTTCGCCGCCCCCATGTCCGATTCCGATGTGCTGCGTTCCGCCTGCTTCGATTAGGGATCCGTTCTTGGGCTGACTGTTGTGGCTTGTTCTTCTCCAGCCATATTCCCACCCCGTGTTCGCGACGTGGCTCGAGCTGCCCTCCACCTGTTGAGACACCCTCTCGCGTTCAGCGCGCAATCGGCACCGAGCCTCTTCTCTCTCGTCCTCTGCAACGCATAGACTTGTCATGGGTATGTCCAGTCCTCTTCTCCGCTCCTCTGCCTCTACTCTGCCTGCCCTCTGCTTGACGGTCCTCCTGCCTACCTACCTACCCGCCCGCCTCCCTCTCTCCCATACCTCCTTCACATACCTACACCTCTCCCTCTAGTCAGCCAAGGGTCTGCTCGCTGCTGCCCCTCACTCCCCATTCTTGCACGCTCCTCTCCGAGTCTGGTCGCGCCCGCAGGCTCAGTTGCCAACGTGCTGCTGCTTGTATCACTCAGCTTGTCAAAGGGTGCCCCTCGGCCGCTGCTCCGAGTCGAGGTGATACCACTTGAAATGTAACTTGTTGCCCCATTCCTCAGCCGATACAGTCACGCTTCCGGAGCGCCTGCTTCTCGCGTCGACTTTGCCCATGCACTGCATTGTCAGAAGCCCCCTTTACCTGCATGTCTCCCACCCACATCGCCTCCCAGCGTCCTCCTCGCTGCACCCCACCACTACCGTATCTCACCTCCCGGGTGCCTAGGTCAGGTAGCTACCTAGGCTCTTATTTCAACCGCAGTCACTCCCCGCCCTCCCCCATTCCCCCTCCTCTCGTCCCTCCCCATCTCGCCTCACACGCCTTTCTACTACCCAAGAGCTCATCTCGTCCTGGTATCTAACGCTCGTCTCTAGCTGACTCTGGCGATACGTACCGACCTGTAAGTTGCCTCACTCCCCCGCCTCTGTTGGTGCCGTCGCTCGCGTTGTTTGTTCCTGGCGCCCAGCCCGTGTTCTGAAGGAGGCGACGTGGTTCTGGTGCTGGAAACTCGGGACAGCTCCGCTGTTCTCCCGAACACGAGAATGCAGCATCGAGTGTCGTCTGTTGCCACCTCGGTCGAGTGCAGCCGTCCGCCCAGTTTTGGGCTGAGGCACTGTCGGCTCCGTGCAGCTGCTCAAGTGGAGCGTTGGATATTTGCTGCTCCGCAACCAACGCAGCTGGGATCTAATGATTCACTGCCGCGCGCCCAGCTGCCAGTCTTGACCTGCCAGGCCCTCTTCAGCACACGGGAAAGCTGCCCAAGATCGCAAGAGCACGTCGCATAGATGTCATGCGACCCCCAAAGCTCTCCTTCCGTCCGCATTGCGCAAAGCCACTCGCGTTTCAATCTGTCGCTGACATGTCGCAGCGAGAGAGGTCTCGATCGCCTCGTCGACGCTCCAGGAGTCCAGGTCGTCAGTCTCGTCGGCGCTCGTTCTCCCCTCGCAGCAGATCAAACAGCCGAGACGATTATCGACGCGGTCGTGATCGTTCACCCATGACGGGAACAGGCGCTCCAGTGGGAGGATCTAGTGCAGGTTTCAGTGGCCAGACACCTCATCGATCTTACGAGGAACGAGCCGCGGCTCGCGAACAGATGATGAACAACATACGCGAGACGTCACAGCAGGACCGTCGTGTCTACGTCGGCAACCTCTCTTACGATGTGAAATGGCATCATCTCAAAGATTTTATGAGACAAGGTATGACTTCCGCAGAACCAAGTCATTCATGGCGGCTTCTAACGCGCGCTGGTTTAGCCGGAGAAGTCCTCTTCGCCGACGTGTTGCTACTTCCCAACGGAATGTCCAAGGTGCGCTTCGTCAAGTTTCTCTTCCCGTGTCGTCGTTCTTGGCTTGCCTCTGCGTCCTTGCGTTCGGGTTGGCCTTGCTGCCTAGCCCCTTTCTGCCCTAGCTTCTTGGGAACTCTGGACTAATTCGTTGGCCTTTGGCTCTTCGACCATTGCAGGGATGCGGGTACGTTTCTGACAACCCCTATCGAGTGTTGGGAAACTTCAGCTAAATATTTATCAAGAATTGTCGAATATGCTACTCGTGAACAGGCCCAGCAGGCTGTCGCCCAACTCAGCAACCAGAACCTCATGGGCCGTCTGGTTTATGTTCGAGAGGTTGGTACACATCCGATGGTTCCTTCATCTTGCAATGTTAACAAATCGTAGGACCGCGAGGCCGAACCTCGATTCATTGGCGCTACCGGCGGTAACCGGGGTGGATTTGGAGGCGGCATGTCTGCAGGATTCAACCCTGGGTATGGCGGTGCGCCCGGGGGCGGTGGCCGCCAGATCTACGTTGCTAACGTAAGTCTTCCTCTTCCGAGCTGGTGCTACGAGGGCAGACTCTGACGCTTGGTACTAGCTTCCCTTTAACGTGGGTTGGCAAGACTTGAAGGACCTTTTCCGACAAGCTGGTGAGATACCCGATGTTTTGGCAGTCGTGGAAGACAACACGCTTCTAACCTAGAGCAGCACGTATGGGCGGAGTCATTCGGGCTGATGTCCACATCGGGCCTGACGGCCGACCCAAGGGCTCAGGCATTGTCGTTTTCGAGAGCCCCGACGATGCTCGCAACGCTATCCAGCAATTCAACGGATACGATTGGCAAGGGCGAATGCTCGAGGTCCGAGAAGACCGTTTCGCGGGGGCTGGCGGCGGCATGGGCTTCCCCGGCCGCGGCGGATACGGCGGCGGCATGCGCGGGGGCTTTGGCGGCGGCTTCGGTCGTGGCGGCTTCGGCGGAGGCCGAGGCGGATTTGGGTTTGGCGGCCGTGGAGGCTTCGCTGGCGGTGCCGGCGGCGCTCCCGGTGGTGCTGGCTTTGACGCCCAGCCCGCGAGTCCGATTCCACCGAACCCATTCACCGACAACGCTACTTCTGGCACCGAAAGAAGCGAGACAATTTATGTCCGAAATGTAAGTGCAATTAATGTGCTGCCCCTGGGAAGCATGCTGACCTAATTTTGCCACCAGCTCCCGTGGTCCACCAGCAACGATGATTTAGTCGAGCTGTTCACGACTATTGGCAAGGTTGAGCAGGCCGAAATTCAGTATGAGCCAAGTGGCCGATCCCGAGGCTCAGGCGTGGTTCGCTTCGACACCCCCGAGACCGCCGAGACCGCCATTGCAAAGTTCCAAGGCTACCAGTACGGAGGTCGCCCTCTCAACCTCAGCTTCGTCAAGTACCTCAACCAGGGCGGAGCTGACAACATGGAGACGGACGCCCTAGGCGGCTTGACCCAGGACCAAATCATGTGAGGAGACCTGCGCGGCTGGGATAGCCATGAGGGACAGGTCTCACGGAACTGGACGGCCGTATTTATCGCCAGCCTGGTACGAGCCAGTATCTGAATCGTCGAGTCCACACCATGGCCGCACCACTTCGTCAACTTCAGTGCAACCTTTTCGTTTGTTATCTTTACGCAATCCCGAGAAATCAGTGATGGAAGTTTTTAAAAACCCCGACAATAGGGTGTCGAATCCGAAATCTCAACAGACCTGCTTCTTCAGCCTTCGGCGAGGACGCTGTAATCCAGGTAGGTTGGATGGATGGGGGGGATGGTGGTCATGCGTTGCTGTCCATGAAAAGCAAGCTTTGTGTCGACATCGTTTCGAACCCTTACCAGAACCACGATGAGGAAAACGGACCGTTCTATTTTGGACGTTGTCGAGGGCTATTGTGATCTCACACAAGTTAGGAGAGGACAGATGACGAGGCTCTACTTAGAATGTATGAGGATTAAGTATAAGACGGTATCTGGCTGCCAGGAGGCTCGGGCTCAGGTGCGGATGACAAGCGTAGGACGAAGGAGCGAGGACAGAGTATTCTGGCGGGTGGCGATGTTTCACCACTGGACGTCTCCCCGAGATTGGCGATGCTCGTGCCAGATGCGACGGCGAAGGACGAGGGCTCGTCTGGCGACTGCAACGAAGCCTGCCCTCCAGGCCTGCACGCAAGGAGTACTCTTCGTGAGTATGGAAGGCCTCGGGATTCCGGATTCCGGCTCCGCCCGCACTTCCGCAACAACTCGTTGGCGATATGCTCATGGGATGGCGCTGGGGATCAGGGCGACCGACAACAGAGAACGGCCGGGTTCGCTGCAG
This sequence comes from Tolypocladium album, assembly GCA_024341135.1. Taxonomy (NCBI): domain Eukaryota; kingdom Fungi; phylum Ascomycota; class Sordariomycetes; order Hypocreales; family Ophiocordycipitaceae; genus Tolypocladium; species Tolypocladium album. The sequence continues at coordinate 185,814 of JALHCF010000139.1, forward strand.
ATCCAGCGTCAGCAGCCTTGGAACGCGACCTCGCCTTCGTGACGGGAGAAGCGGGCCACAGACGTTGATCATGGAGTGGCCAAGGTGGCAAGGTAGGTGATTGCTCCAGAGCCGTAGTGAGCGACCACAGGCGTGTGCGTCTTCCCAGTCAAGTGCAAGGATGCCAGGGGATGCAAAAGCCAACCAAATATGCGGGCACACGGTGTCATCTTTTGACACAAATGTGTACGCCCAGCGGCGGTAAGCACACAAGTGACAGGATGTGAGCATATGCGAGTAGAGTGCTTGGCCCGTTAAGTACATGGGCCTCGCTTTTGACGCTGCTGCGGCAGCGTTCTTCCCAGCAGTATGACGGACTCAGACTCTCAGAGTAAACCTGCTATTTACGACCACGGGCTTCTGCGCACATCCCGCACTGCTCAAGAATCTGGCACGGCACGGGCTGACGGAGTCCAAGCACTTATACGTAAAACAAACACCTTCCATTGGACGGTAGTACCTTTGAGAGCTTCGACGTAAGCCGTTCAGCACCGTGCATAGGAGCACGCGTAGAGGCTGTTGGCAGCTTCAACCTGGATTGCAACTACCTAGGTAGATAGCAGGGAAATATACACGACGTCGTTCGGCAAGCATCAGCCGTCAACTGAGAACGATACCTTGGTGCGATGAGTTGTAGTCATCGAAAGGAGCTCTCGTTCCTCTTGCTGCACGCGAGGAAGGCATATCATGAAGCGAATTGGAAATACCCGTCAACTCGTATAAGGAGTTGATTATGGCATCCATCATCCAAGCCAGCATTGGCAACCGACAGGTCGCGTCCCGAAGCTGCGTTGCTAGCCACCAAGACCGTATCTCATGCTATTGGCACTGCGGTCCTCGCCATGGGCATTCGCTTGCCCCGCCGCCCAAGGCAATGAGAACCGAAATTCATTTGCATGTCGCACGGGCGACGGGCTTTACACAGAAAACCTACCTCACCTTACCTTATACCAGGTACCATTCATTCTGTTTCCTTACAGAGGTGCACACCGGCCCCGAGGGCTGCTGCCTGCCAGGGGTCAATCCGGCGGTCGCGAAGAAATGGCTTGCTGTCTACGTCGCTGCGCGCAGTAATCAATGGGTCGTAGGGGACCATTCACGCGGGTGTGAAGCATTTTGCGGCTGGTATTTGATTTCAATTTTGCATAACACCGTCATCATCAAAAGCCTCATCTACAGTGTGTAAAGCTGCAGCGTGTGATAGAAGCTGCTTTACTCCAAAGCAGAGCTGTTTAAGGCGAGTCTATGGCCCGCCTATGAGTCCTCAACTTGTTTCCTGCAAGAGCCTGGCTCTCATAAGGCCTTCTCTCTGAGAAACTTCGGGTCCTGGCTTGTCCAAAGAGCATTCCGCCAGCCCATGATTATCGTTGGGTGCCCCGGCCGCAGACGAACATGGCAGGGATGTCGACCTTCTTAGGTTGGTTCACGCGGCAGCCTTCTTCCTCTTGGCCTTGGCCTTCTTCTTGCTCCGATCCCTCGGCTTGAGAGCCGTCATGCCAGCTTTGCAGACATCAGCGTAGCGGCTGTAGAAACCATCGAGGTCGTGCGGTTGCACGATGGTAGAAAGCTTGATTTTCTCGGCCCTGCTCTTCTTGGACTTGCCATTGGATGCGCGGACGATGACAGGCATGGGCTTGTCTACTCCGACATCCGGGAGAGGCTTGTCTGCCGAAGGAGGCGGGCAGTCCTGACCATAACTGACTGCAAGGTAAACCGGTCAGCGCACTATCCACGATTCCCCGTCGCCGAAGCACGAGGAGGCGTTGTCTTGAAGCAGAGTCTCGGGGAAGCTGGACGTACGACGCTTCTGGGTCAAGTAGATGGCCCCATGGTCGCTGCCTTTGCGGCGGTTGAAGAGCTCACCGAGCTTGTCGAAGAACTGTGGCGCGCCGGTCAGTGAGCGACAGAGCAACGCTCAGGGCAGGGATGCCTCTGGACTGACCTCATCTTGGCCGAGGTGTTGCGAGTCCATCACGCTCTTGGCCGCTGAGTGGGCGAGAAGGGTTGTCGGGACTGCACGTTGCTGTTTGGAGGGGTGAGATGGCGATCATGAGGTGAGGGATGATGTTCAGCGACGCCCCGCTGGAGTTGCCGCCGAAAACTTGACTGGGGTTGTCAAGCGTGTGCAGCGCCAACAGACAGAGGCAAGCCTGTCTGCCCCACCTCGCGGCGACGGAGTGACTTACCTCAAGGGCGCCGACCTCGCCAACGAGCATGTACCTTACTACCTGGACTCCGTACACTAGCTCGACTTTTGGACCAAAAGGCACTCCGTAACAAGAACGCATCGGGAGGCATTCATGATAACTTCATGACCGGGCATGGGAAGCAATCGATCCTCCCCTCCTTGTCGTCCTGTCGACGCCGTTCTTTGATTTTCTTTCATACACTGCCACATTGCGCATGCCCATACCAACAAGCCGCTCGCGTTGGCGAAGTCTTCATTCCAGCTCGCTGTAGATTATTGTAAAGATTTTCAGCAGGGCCCTTTCTGGCCTGTCAACGCCACCGTCATGCCGCCCACATCTGTTCCGGAGCTTCAACAAAAGCTCTTCAAGCGCATGGGCATCGCTGCTCCCGAACCGAGCCAGGGACGCAAGCCACGCAGTGGAAAGGGCATCTCTCCCGCGGCTTCACGCAAGGATGACAGGAAAGCTCAGAGGGCGCAACGGAAGGCTCACAGGTATTCAAGGCAGCCGCCCGTTCAGTCCGGCCGTGTTCAAAAGCGACATGGAGCAAACAGGCCCCAGGCGGCGCAGCCTCAAGCGCCCATGAAACGGCCTGCTCTGGAAGCCAGGTCCGACGATGACGAGGATAGCGAGGATGACGAGGGTGACGAGGATGACGAGCTCTTGTCAGAAGAGCAAGACGATGGGGATTTGCACGAACCCGAAAGGCATCCGGATGAATCATCGCTCCCTTCAAGCAAGAGCGCGTCGGGAACTGGTCTTTCGAGGGCGGCCCGAGAGAAGCTGGCTCAGGACGACGCCGAGATCGAGGAGTTTGAGAGGAAACTCGGTATCAAGAAAGGGCGAAAGTCCTTGCCACAGGCCTTCAACGATGATGGGCTGGGCGATCTGCTCGATGGACTGGACAACGACTCTCCAGACAGCGACGATGACATCAAAAAGCGGAAGCGCGATTACGAGGACTGGCTGTCTTCAAAGAGGATGAAGACTGTGTCAAGCTCTCGCCCTGGCGGAGCTGCCCAAGGCGACGCCGACAGTGATGATTTACTTGGCGATTTGGAAAGCGACGACGAGAGCGATGCCGAAAGTGACGCCACGGACGGGGAAAGTGGCGAAGGTGCTGAGGAAGGCGAAGACGAATCCTTCGGAGGCTTCGACTCTGATGTTGAGGATACCGTTCCGGCGCCGCCGCGGCAACGGGAGAACCCTTACGTTGCTCCCACAACAGGCACGGTCGCAAAATACGTCCCCCCTTCACTCAGACGGCCTGCAAATTCGGAGGATGAGGCTAGAGATCGACTGCGAAAGCAAATACAGGGTCAAATCAATCGCCTCACCGACACCAACATCTTGTCGATTGTGCAGTCCATCGACGACATCTACCAGAAGAATGCCCGCGGCGACGTCACTGAGATTTTGACCGATGCAATCTTGGCGCAAATCTGCAAGCCGGAGAGCCTCCCAGACCAGTTCTTCGTCCTCACAGGCGGCTTTGCCGCTGCCATCTACAAGACCACCGGCTCGAGCTTCGGGTCCCATCTCGTCCGCCGCGTGGTCAAGGACTTCGGCCAGGAGTATGAGAAGGCGAGCAGAGAGACGAACGATCACACGGCGATACGGAAAGAAGCCTCCAACACCATCACCTTCCTCACCCAGCTCTACGTATTCGAAGTCGTCAGCTGCAAGATTATCTTCGACTACATGGAGAGGCTGCTTGAGGAGCTCTCGGAGCTCAACGTCGAGCTGTTGCTGCGGATTTGTCGCATGGCAGGCCGACTGCTCCGCAGGGACGACCCGCAGGCGGTGAAGCACGTTTCTGGAGTCTTGAGCGATGCGGTGGCCAAAGTTGGCGGATATGCCAATGTGTCCGCTCGAACAAAGTTCATCATTGAGACGATCAATGACCTCAAGAACAGCAAGCCGAAGGCCAAGGGGATGGATTCGGCCGTGGTTTCAGAGCACGTTCTTCGGATGAAGAAGCGGCTTGGCGAGCTCAAGTCTCAGTCGCGACGGCTCGACGGGCTCGCGCCAATGGGCATGGGTCTGGACGACCTTGAAGGCGTCGAGACTCACGGGAAGTGGTGGCTTGTGGGAGCAAGCGTGCCTGCCTATCGCCAATCGGCAGATAGAGCCAAGGGCCTGGCCACGGGCAGGGATGGCGGCCAGGAGGACGTCACAGATGACGAGGACATGGACTTTGTCCTACCTGACTACCCCAAGATGGCCAGGGCGCAGGGTCTCAGCACGACAGCCCAGGTAGCCATCTTCACGGCACTAATGTCAGCCAACGACTACGAGCATGGGTACCGGCAGTTCGCCAACCTCCGGCTGAAGAAAGACGAGCAGCTCGAGATTGCGCGCGTGCTTGTGCAGTGCGTGGGGAGCGAGCCGCAGTACAACGAATACTATGCCCTGGTAGGGAGGCAAGCGTGCACGAACAGCAAGGTCAGGTTCGCTCTGCAGGACCGCCTGTGGAAGATGTTTCGCGGGCTCGGGGAGTCGCTCTTTGGCGAGGAAGCAGACGACGACGAGACGGCGGACGGCGACAGAATGAAGGACGAGCGGCGGGCAAGCAACGTTGCGCGCTTCTACGCTTCGCTGGTGGCCGATGGGGCGCTGAGCATCAGCATCCTGAAGCCCTTGGAGCTCCCCGAGGTGAACAGGTGGACGTCGTCGTTTGTGGAGGCGTTCATGGTCAGCCTGCTGCAGATGTGCAAGGGCAAGGGCTCGGAAGAGGACGCCAACGTCGAACGGGTCTTTGGCGCCACGAGAGAGCTGCCGTCGTTGGCGGCCGGCACGCATTGGTTTCTGAGAAAGAAGGTCCGCAAGTCTACGCTGTTGGAGGCAAAGGCGGGCAGGAGGCTGGACCGGGTGAGGCAGAAGGCTCAGGCGGCGGTCCAGGCCGTGGCCGTGGACGGGTAACGGGGTCAGTGTGTGTACGCACGGGGCGGGATGTAGCGTAGATATTTGAACGTGTGTATAATGCAAGGTACCCCTTGGGAGGTGGTAATGGTATCTGTGCAGCATACGAGTGCCGTGGGCACGATGCTGGCCGGGGACCGGGACTCGAGGGCTCGCAGTGTTGGTGAAGTACTCGTACCTGAGGTATCCGGCGCTGGGGCCCGGCTTAATGCCTCAGGAACGGCCGGCCGCCCGTAGAATTCCGCCTTGAGGCGCGCGTAGCCGCCCACTCACAGCCTGGGATTGGACGGCCCCCAGCTGCCTCAGTGCCGGTGGGTACGTACCTTAGGTAAAAAAATGGGAGCGCGACAGGCTTGTTCCGGCGGCGCCCTGGCGCTGCTCGTAATTGGAGCTCCGAAAACGCATCTCCGCCTCAACCACCTCCCTCAACTTCTCTTCCTCTCCCCAAGTGCTCGCCACGCATCCTCGTCTGGCTCCATTGGCTACCCGAACCCACCCACATCTCAAGGCGCTTCATGATGCTCGCCAGCCGTTTAATATCGCGGGGCGCCGCTCGCCCGGCCGCCTGGAAACCGTCATCGTGAGTCCGCCGCCGCCAGAATCCGCTGCCCCGTCTTGGCCACGATGCCGCGAGGCAAATAGCTCGCGCCCGCTGACCCGTCGCTCCTTTACAGCCTGCCTACAGTCGTTGCCTCCTCGACCCTGTCGCGATGGAGTCGAGGCTTCGCTTCCGCCTCTGGTTGGTCCTCCCGGCCCGCGGGCGTCCATGTCGACGTTTGCCTACTGACGCGCCTACAGAGGAGAAGGACCTGGTCATCATCGGAGGTGGTGTTGCGGGCTACGTTGCCGCCATCAAGGCCGGCCAGGAGGGCATGAAGGTGAGCTGGCTACGTCTCAGAGGGCCTCGTTTTGTGGCGTACGAGTAGCTAATGCTTCCCGCGCAGGTTACCTGCATCGAGAAGCGCGGCACCCTCGGCGGTACCTGCCTCAACGTCGGCTGCATTCCCTCCAAGTCGCTTCTCAACAACTCCCACCTGTACCACCAGATCCTTCACGACACCAAGAACCGCGGCATTGAGGTCGGCGACGTCAAGCTCAACCTCGCCAACTTCATGAAGGCAAAGGAGACGGCCGTCAACGGCCTGACCAAGGGTGTCGAGTTCCTCCTCAAGAAGAACGGCGTCGAGTACATCAAGGGCGAGGCCTCTTTCGCCACCGAGAACGACATCAAGGTTGCCCTCAACGACGGCGGCGAGACCACGGTCCGCGGCAAGAACATTCTCATTGCCACCGGCTCCGAGGCCACGCCCTTCCCCGGCCTCGAGGTCGATGAGAAGCGCGTCATCACCAGCACCGGCGCCATTGCGCTCGACAAGATTCCCGAGTCCATGGTCGTCATCGGCGGCGGCATCATCGGCCTCGAGATGGCCTCTGTGTGGTCGCGACTGGGAAGCAAGGTCACCGTCGTCGAGTTTCTTGGCCAGATTGGCGGGCCCGGAATGGACGCCGAGATTGCCAAGGCTACGCAGAAGCTGCTGAAGAAGCAGGGCATGGACTTCAAGCTCAACACCAAGGTTGTCAGCGGTGACAAGAGCGGCGACAAGGTCACCCTGGAGGTGGACGCTGCCAAGGGTGGCAAGCCCGAAACTGTGAGTAGCAGCCCCCCGAACCCCGCGGTGTTGGAGCGCTCCCTGACTCGAGGGGGACGTGTAGCTTGATGCCGACGTCGTCCTCGTTGCCATCGGCCGTCGGCCGTACACCCAGGGCCTCGGCCTGGAGAACATTGGCATGGAGCTGGACGAGCGTGGCCGCGTCATCATCGACTCCGAGTACCGAACCAAGCTGCCCCATATCCGCTGCGTCGGCGACGTGACCTTTGGCCCCATGCTGGCCCACAAGGCCGAGGAAGAGGCCGTGGCCGTCGTCGAGTATATCAAGAAGGGCTTCGGCCATGTCAACTACGGCTGCATCCCGTCCGTCATGTACACGTACCCGGAGGTTGCGTGGGTCGGCCAGTCCGAGCAGGAGCTCAAGAACCAGAAGATCCCCTACCGAGTCGGCACATTCCCCTTCAGCGCCAACTCGCGCGCCAAGACCAACCTGGACACGGACGGCATGGTCAAGATGCTGGCAGACCCGGAGACGGACCGCCTGCTGGGCGTCCACATCATCGGGCCCAACGCTGGCGAGATGATTGCCGAGGGAACGCTGGCGCTGGAGTATGGCGCGTCTACCGAGGATATTGCCCGGACGTGCCACGCTCACCCGACGCTGGCGGAGGCATTCAAGGAGGCTGCCATGGCCACCAGCTCCAAGGCTATCCACATGTAAGCGGTTGAGCAGCTGGGCTGGGGCTGCCCCGTATGCGGGGCGTGTGGCTCCTGTGTGTACCCCATGTTGTGGTAAATATCTTCTGTTGACCGTGCGATGATGTGTGGCTCAGGGCCCCATCGTTGACAGAATACGCGGGTGACGGAAGAAGCAGAAGGGACTGGCTTGAAGCCTGTGGCTAGAGTTGTGCGTGGGCCTCACTCGTGGTGGCTATGTAATGTAAAATAGAAAAACTGCTTCTTGCATGTGTGAATGGCAAGGCTACATATTGATTGGGAGAGAATGCAGTACTCGTATCGTCCGATGGGAGCTGAATCGAGCAGCGAGTGGCACGTCAAGAGCGACCAAAGAGAGACGTGCGTGCTACATGGAGGGCGGCGCAGAGCCGAGTGCAGAGTGCTAGATGCAGGAGCTGGGTGAACCGTCCGTCGGGTGGCTGCTGAATGGAATGGCACGATGGACGCGGATCTGGCTATCCCCGTGGTCCAAGGTGGCGTGTTAGTCGAGTCGAACGGTGCCTAGCGGTCGTGGTCCAAACGGCAGGCGGCCAAGGGTTGTGGTGTGGGTGCCCCGGCGTCTTGCAGAGGGAGGGAGGATGGGAGGCAGCAAGGTTCTGCGACCCCTGGCAAGCCCGCGGTGGACCCTGACGGGTGGCGCGGGCGGACTCGTGGGACCATCGCTTTAACGGTCCCAAGCAGCTCGACCACCTCAACCTCGCGAGATTCCTGACCTCGGCTCACAGCCCCGTCTGCAGTCGAGCTTTCGTTACGATGCGTTGAAGTCTACTCTCTAACGTACATACCTCTTATACGAGTACGGGCCCGCCCAGCACATGAGCACGAAGCTCCCGGAGCTTCAGGTACCCCTCTGCATACCTGTCACATTGGATAACGTACTCGTTCGCGCATCCGTAGCCCCTCGAGAAAAGGCACTGCGCGCAATCGCCTTTCTGCGCAGTCCACGCCGCGCCAGGGCCGCACCCAGACGGATCAGCAAGAACCGCCATGGCGTCGCCAACCTCCGGCAACTTGCCGCGGAAATATCCGCTCATGTCCCGCAACGAAATCGAGGCCATGATAGCCGATGGTCGCAAGATCGTCATCCTCAACCAGCATGTTCTGAAGGTCGATCCGTGGCTCCCTTACCACCCCGGCGGCGACATAGCCATCCTGCACATGGTGGGCAGGGACGCCACGGCTGAGCTCGAAGTGTAAGCTACAAAGCTTCCGTGCCCTCCCTTTCCGTCGCCGTCGATCCCTGGCTAACTCCGTCTGCACAGCCTACACTCCGAAGATGCCAGGCAACAGATGCTACGATATCGGATCGGACGGATCGAGGGCCTGTGGGAAAACTTCACGCCGCCGATACAGGGCGGCACGTTTCGAACCCTATTAGAGATTGAGGAGGGCGCTGGGGCGGTGGCGGTGGACGTGAGCTGCGCAAAGGGACTGGGCCCAAGCTCCTCAAGCCCTCCATCGTCCACCCCCGACTTGGACGTCGATGGTCAGGCGGCAATCAAACAACGCGGCTCCGACGTGGCCGCCTCGGCGTCATCGCAGCCGACCGCCGACGTCGCTGATGGCATGTCCTATTTGGATGCCCTTACGCGCGAGCACATCAGCCTCGACCTCGATAGATATCCAAACCCAGACCCCGAAACGCAGCGTCACATCTTCACAAAGTACCGTGACCTACATCAGAGGATCCGCGATGAAGGGCTTTACCAGTGCCATTCCATGGCCTATGCTGCTGACTGCTGCCGATACGTGGGCTTCTTCGCCCTGTCGCTTACATGCCTTCACTTTGGCCAATATGCCCTGGGGGGCTTCTTCCTTGGCCTCACGTGGCATCAGCTCGTCTTTACCGCCCACGATGCGGCCCACATGGGCATCACCCATCACTACAATGTCGATACGGTCATTGGCATCATCATCGCAGACTTCATCGGCGGCCTGTCTCTTGGTTGGTGGAAGAGGAACCACAATGTTCACCACATTGTGACCAATGCGCCAGAGCATGACCCGGACATTGAGCACATGCCCCTATTTGCCGTGTCGCACCGACTGTTGGGCAGCCTGCGATCCACGTACTATGACCGCGTCATGGAGTACGACGCCGTGGCCAAAGTTCTGCTCAGGGTCCAAGCGTGGACCTATTACCCCTTCCTGGCTCTCGGTCGGTTCAATCTCTACGTCCTTTCGTGGGACTATTTGCTTGCAAACAGGGGACCCAGGAAAGGCCCGGCAGCCTGGCACCGGTGGCTGGAGCTTGCTGGTCAGGTGTTCTTCTGGACCTGGTTCGGCTACGGCATTCTGTACAAAACGATACCGGACGCCTGGTCCCGGTTCGTCTTCGTCATGGTGAGCCACGTTACCTCGTCGCCTCTCCATGTACAGATTGTCCTGTCGCACTTTGCCATGAGCACGGCCGACCTTGGCCCGCACGAGTCCTTTCCTCAGAAGATGCTGCGGACGACAATGGATGTCGACTGCCCCCCCTGGCTGGACTTCATTCATGGGGGGCTGCAGTTCCAGGCCATCCATCACCTGTTTCCCCGCCTGCCCCGGCACAACCTTCGCAGGACGCAAAAGCTGGTGCGGGAATTTTGCAACGATGTAGGAATACCGTACGCCTTGTACGGCTTCGCAGACGGCAACAAGCAGGTCATTGGCCGGCTTTCCGAGGTGTCGAGACAAGCAGCAATCCTAGCCAAGTGCCAGCGGACGATTGCGTTGAGTGGTGATTTTTCCGGGCATCACCATCCCCATCACGATTAAGAGCGTTGTCGGGAGGCCTCGATGAATCTGCCGACGGCGAAATAGAAAGGCAAGCCTGGCTGACTTGGGTAGCACACGTCCGTGGCCCAGTGCCCCAGCTCAGCGTGTGTGTGGCAATAGCTCAGGTAGTAATCACGGGTAATGAGGAGAGCACCAAAGGCCAGTCTTGGAAGGCCAAGGCCGTGACGAGCATGTAACGGGTGGACGCTATATATGGCTCTTGTTGTATCTGACGCAGCACCCATCTCAACCACACAACCAGGGATGCAAATAGGTAGGTAGCTACCTTACCGCGCCACCCTCGTCTTCCAACAGAGGTTCTGTGATCGTCTTGGAGCCCCTGTGACTGTGTCAGCGGCACCCGAAATTATATTAGCTCCAGCACAAGCTTTCCAATTGCTTATCATAGTAGCTAGCCGCGATGATCGTTGGGTGGCTATGACGCTAGTGTAACGAGCCGTGTTCTCGGCTCTATTGCTCAATTCGAGCTCGTAGTCTGTCTGCGCCGGCCTTGCTGTTGCGCTGCCGTGACGCCGCCTGTAACGCTGTTGCGCTGCCCGTGACGCTGTTGCGCTGCCCGTGACGCTGCTGCGCTGCCCGTGACGCTGTTGCGCTGCCTGTGACGCTGTTGCGCTGCCTGTGACGCTGTTGAGTTTGTGACCGTGTGCTCGAGCCCGCCTCACGCGTTCCTTCCTACGTGATATATGCCTTCCTTTATAACTGAAGATAAAGAATCAACCTTCCGTGATTCCCTCGTAGGCGTGTAATTACGTAGACCGTAAGACTCGTAGACTCAAGCTCATAGGCTACCCGTTTAATTTACCGTGATATCTATTATTTTTTATTATTTCTCCCGTGCCTTGCCTACCTGCTTACCTACTTGCCTACTTACCTGCCTGCCTATATACGGCCGCCTATGAGTAGGCATATACTTTTTGGCGGGCGCGAGAGTAATTGGTGATTATATTAGAGCTCTGTGACTATATTGGATCTCTTACTAAGTCTATTATATCCAACATAGTGTTAAGTGCATAACATACTATTGGGCATAGGGCTATAATTTTGATGGTGACGATGCTAGCGCAACGGGTAGTCGCACAGCTCTAATACTGACGCGGCTACGATACCGTCTTCCCGCGTAGGACTACATTCTAGCAAGCTGCTTGCAGCCCCAACAGCGCTTGTAACATTGGTTACGGCTTCAACATAATATTGGCCGCCAACAGCGTCACACGAGCTCAGTTGGAAAACACGGGTGGGGCGGTAAGGTACCTTATTGCTTAGCTACGTTATTGATGATGAATGTATTCCCAAGTAGCAACAGAAATGCTCTTGGTCCCCGGATCACCCGCGCAATTCGTGCCGATTGATGAGAAGGTTCGAGTTGTGCTGGCAGACGACCTCTGAGGTGTGGTAAAGGTGCAGGCGAGCAGACGCCATCCAGTGCTGGGAGGCGGGCCAGGTACATACATCCATGCAGCTTCCGTAACGCCTCGCGCCTCCGACAAAGCCCAGTGGCAACCTCACTTGTCCACATCGACCCTGGGACTTTCGTTGAGCGTCAACTGCAGCTGCGCATGCCCAGCCTCCATCTCGATCCCACCCTGACCTTCTTTGCTGTGCGTTATTCTCGTCCCCCGTCCGCGGTGTGCGCTGCAAGGTCCCTCCCTCGAGTGCCATCTGTCGCGACCGCTGCCGATAAGGTACCTCGCCTTATGTAGGCTAGGTCGGGAGGTACCTGCCTGCTTGCCGCCTCACCTACCTCGCCTGAGGTATCTCGTCGTGCACGAGGTACGTCGGCAGATGTTCTCACCTGTTCCTCGATCAAGACGCAGCTAAGCGTTCTCCAGCTGCCGCCATGGATGCCAACATCCAGCGGGCCTTGAACGACAAGCTCTATGACAAGCGCAAGGTCGGCGCGCTCGAGTGCGTGAGCCCTCCTCGGCCGTGGGAACTGCTGAAGCTGACGCGCGCCTTTGCAGGCTTGAGAGGGTGATCCGAGACCTCGTCGCGGCCAAGGACTTCCAGCGCGTCTACGACATCCTCGAGCAGCTTTGCAACGACTACGCCTATGCTGTCCACCAGCCTCATGCGCGCAACGGCGGCCTCATCGGCCTCGCCGCCGCCGCTATTGCTCTGGGTCCCGTATGTCAGGCCGCTCGCCTCCGCCTCCCACCTCTTCCACCCTCTGTCTCCCCAAGCTCCCTTTGATCTGATCGGCTTACTTTGATGCAGGAGCTGCCAAGGTATCTCGCCAGGATTGTGCCACCCGTCCTGGCGTGCTTCACCGACCAAGATGCCAGAGTGAGGTACTACGCATGTGAAGCCATGTATAACATCGCCAAGGTCGCTAAAGGGGAGATATTGGTGTATTTTAACAATATTTTTGATCAGCTGTGTCGGGTACGTTTCTTTCTGGCTTTGCACTTCATTCAGGCTCACTGTTCTACTCTCCTGCTGACATGGTTTTTCTACTTCCGCTAGCTCGGGGCGGACTCGGAGCTTTCGGTCAAGAATGGAGCTGAGCTGTTAGACCGGCTCATTAAGGACATTGTGTCCGAGTCGGCTGCTTCATATGTATCCGTTCTGGAAGCCCCTCCCGACATCGGCGGCGACGACAAGGCTGGCCTGGAAGGCCACCATGCTCACCTGCCCACCGCCTTCTCGCTACCTCGATTTATTCCACTTCTCAAGGAGCGCATCTGGGTCATCAACCCTTTCACACGCCAATTCCTCGTGGGATGGATCACCCTGCTGGACTCTATTCCCGACTTGGAGCTCGTCACCTACCTCCCCGAATTCCTCGGCGGCCTGCTCAAGTTCCTTGGGAATCAAAACTCCGACGTTAGGACCGCCACACAAGCCTGCCTCGACAAGTTCCTCAACGAGATAAAGCGTATCGCACGTGTCAAGAAGGGCATATTGGAGAGCAGGAAGTCGAGGGAAGGCGGTAAGAGGAAACGACAGGACTCCATCGATACAGGAAGCGTCCGCCAAGAATTGGAAGAAGGGGACGAGATAGATTCTGACGCGTTCGACGACGACGATGACGACGACGACAGTGTCGAGGACGACTGGATACCAGGCCAAGATGTTGATATCAACTACAAGGAGGTTCTGGAGATCCTGACTGCAACTTTGGATTCACCATTAGGTGAGTCGCCCAATGTCCCTCCCACACCTTCTCCTTTACCTGGCCCCCGCGACCCTCTCTTGCAGCTTGAGCCCTTTAATCCGCGATCACAGGCGAGTGCTGACAACACGTAGAGGAGGACTGCCTGTTGGAGTCGTTGAGATGGATAGTTGAGTTTCTCGACATATGTCCTGAGGAGGTGCTGCCCTTCACACCCAAGATCCTGGCTCACATGCTGCCCGCAATGGCCAGTACCAAGGAGACAATCCACCAGGCGGCAACCAGGGTCAATAAGTGCCTGATGGATTATGTGGTGTCCCTATCCGACGAGTCCGGCATCAACTATCAGAACGCCGCCCCAGGCGCGTCCAGCTCAGCCCCACGGCTTGCGCTTCCTGGCGATAGACTCGATGACTCCAACAGCAACCGAGCATCACTATCCAGCTCGCGCGACCAGGATGTGCAGAGCCCGGCGCCCGGTCAGGGGAGATCCCTATCCACGCCTGCTCTTACCCCAGCCGCCACCCCTCAGGTAGACCTCGACTATACCGCGGCCGTGAACTCGCTCACGTTATTGTTTCTCAACGACCACGAGGCAACCCGAGTAGCCGCATTGACTTGGCTCATCATGCTCCACAGGAAGGCCCCTAGAAAGGTTCTGGCCTTCAACGATGGCACATTTCCTGCGCTCTTGAAGACCTTGTCTGATCCATCCGATACCGTCGTCACCAGGGATCTTCAACTTCTGTCGCAGATCTCCCGCAACAGTGAAGACGACTACTTCGCAAACTTTATGGTGAATCTGCTGCAACTCTTCTCGACGGACCGCAAGCTACTGGAGATGCGGGGCAACCTTATCATTCGCCAGCTGTGCATGAGTCTCAGCCCGGAGCGAATATATCGCACGTTGGCTGACTGCATCGAAAAGGAGGAAGATGTTGAGTTTGCCAGCATCATGGTCCAGAACCTCAACAATAATCTTATCACGGCTCCGCAGCTCGGCGAAGTGCGAAAACGGCTTCGGAATCTTGAGACCAAGGACGGCCAGACCCTCTTTGTAGCTTTATTCAGGTCATGGTGCTACAACGCCGTCGCCACATTCTCGTTGTGCTTGCTTGCCCAGGCATACGAGCAAGCCTATCACCTGCTGCAAATCTTGTAAGACACTCTCGCTCCCAGAAGAGCTCGCTGTTTAGACATGAGGCTGACTGCGGACAGCGGCGAGCTGGACATGACTGTCGACCTTTTGATTCAAGTTGACAAGTTAGTCCAGCTGATTGAATCACCCGTTTTCACCTGTGAGTGGACCAAAATCGCTTGTTGGCTGCTGGAGCAACTCTAATAGCGGGTACCGATCTAGACTTGAGACTGCAACTTCTTGAGCCCGAGAAGTACCCCTACTTGTACAAGTGCATGTACGGGATCCTGATGCTGCTACCACAATCATCGGCGTTTGCTGCATTGAAGAATCGGCTCAACAGCGTCAGCTCCATTGGCTACTTGCATGTCGCACCTCGAAGGTGAGTCAACCCTGCCACGGTAGCGCATGGCTTCGAGGAGTGCGCACGAGACGGGAGACGCGGAGCACGTAATCTCGATTTGGGGTAGAAGACTAATGTTTCAAGTTCAAGTGCGTCAACCTCAACGGGCAGCTCCAACTACGACCGGCCAAATCGACTGAAGGGACGAGAGGACGGCAGCATCCGGTGGGTCGAGCTTCTGGAGAAGTTCCGCAGCGTCCAGGAAAAGGCGAGAAGAGCGCAACGACACAATCTGGACGGAGATGATCTTCCACCAGTAGGTGTCAGCGAACTGAGAATAGGCGACAGCCTACTTGACACGAAGGGCAAGGATGGTCGAGGAGCGATGCCAGGTCCGGCGCCCCCGGTGCCGCAGAAGGACAGTGTGCCCGCGGCTCCAACGCCGGCATCTAAGAAATCTGGACTTGGCAGGCAGTTTGGACGGCTGGGGGGTGCAGTGTCCGGGAAGAACCGCCGTAACCAGTAGACAGCTGGGTAGCTGGCCGACTGTGGGAATAGGCAAGACACGTTGGCCCGTAACCTTTAATCGTGGCTGGTCTTCTTTCCTTATCGTAGCTACTGCTCCTCGCAAGCTCAATTGCGCACGACAATCGAAGTCATATCGTGGAGGCCATGCATCAGCGTCGCTTGACGGGACTCTCACGCTCAACGAGGCCCTCGAAGACGGCATCGCGACGTGTACTTAAGGCGTGGAGCTGGCGGCGCAGGGCGTCAAGCTCCTCCCGTGCGATGCGAGGGTCACTGGGCAGCCCATCAAAGGCGGCCAGCTGCCCATGGAGCTCTTTGTTGCGGGCCAGGAGCGCCAAAAGGTCGTGCTCCTCGCTGGCCACATGCTCGATGCCGGGATGTGAGGCATCGGCCGAGGCTCCCGAGGTGGCGGCGCGGTCCTGCAACCCGGACAGCTGGGCAGATAAGAGCTTAATCTTGCGCAGCAGGTCCAGGTTCTGCTTTGCCAAGTCATTGGGCGGTCTGTACCGATGGCTCTGCAGTTCCTGGAGGAGCTCGGCAGCGTCGTGAGCCTCTCGCCGAATCTGGCGCTCAAGAGACTCAACGCGGGCAATCGCCTGCTCTGACTCAAAAACGGAGCCTTGCATTTTCGCAATGTGATGGCCCAACTCCTGGGGCTCTGGGAAGGCGGTCCCGGCCTCGACAGCCAGGTTTGCGAGAGAGTCGAGAGCATTTCTGCCCTCCGTGGGGAGAGCGTGCTCTATGGCTGAGAGCAGGTCGCCTCTCAGGAGCCCGGGCGCCTCCCGCTGGCGATCAGGGCTCCCGAGAGCCTTCAAAGAGGCCGCATCGGTGCGCGACAGCAGCTGTCGTTCGTCGTCGGCAGACTCATTTGCCGCGGCCAGCGCCAGAAGCGCCTTGAGAGTGTCCGGATTGCGCTCAAAGGGGGGCACGCATCGGCCAGAGGGGAACTTGGAGGCGAGCCACGAGTCGACATAAGACCAGTCGCGGGCTGTCGAGGCGGCAATTCGGGCTACAGACGGGGAGAATATGGCGGCCGGATCCTGGTGCTGGGACAGATGGCGACGATGGGGGTGCAGGCCGGCCATTGGGCTGGTTGGCAAGGCCAAGGCCGCCAGATGGTGGAGGGGGGCCGACGAGGAGCACAAACGGTGCCAATCTTCGTCCTGGTGGGCTGTGGTTGATGCAACAGATCGTGATTATTCTGATATCTGAACGAGAGTGGTTGCTGAGCGGGAGTGGCCCTATTGCTGGTAGTTCGAAACGGCGACGCTCGCTTCAGAGCCTCGAGCAAACAGGGCTGATAGGACGGAGCAATAAGGCTAATTGGGTCGTAAAGAAGACGTACTGTAAGGCGTGCAAGGTGCCTACTCGTACTCCGTACAGTACGATAAGATACCTTAATGTGGGATTGGTAGTAACCTCGTAGTACTCGGCAACCTGAATCGAGACCCTGAATCGCGGGCGGATGAGCGAGACTATGGATACAGTGCAGGTGGCGCACCAATAGGATTTTCAGGCGACCCCGATCCGCCCCGCGACATCGCCAGTCGGCCGCATCCAACGGGAAAGGACAGCGTGGGCATTTATCACGATTCACCCTCGAAGCGACGCTCGGGTCCGCCAGCACCCCTCTTGACCAGAGTAGACTGTGTCTTGATCGTCGTTTGAATTTGTTTTCCCTGCGCATGCACTCGCTCACTCGTCCATCCTCTCAGACTGCGCCCCTTGTCTTTCTATCTGTACCATTCCGTGCATAGCTGGCGCAGCTGAATATCCAGCCTTCTGTTGTTCGCACCAGGCGGCGCTGCTCAGCTGTTCGCTTCACTTCTTGCTGCCACCCGCGATTCGTGTTGCCTGCTTTTCCTTCGTCGCCTTCTCTCTTCCCTGCTCATCCTCCCGCCAACAGGTCCTCCGCGCCTGTCGGTCGATCCGTACGTCGCCTCATCGTCTCGGGTCGCGCGCATCACCGCGGACACGATGCACATCGGCCTGTCGAGCCTGACCCTGACGGCCAGCTTGCTGGCCTCGGCCGGCAGCGCGCTGTCGCCGTCCAGCATTCCCTCCGACCTGCCCGTCTCCGCGCTCCTGGCGTCGGCGCAGACGCACCTGGCCACGGGCGAGACCACCGAGGCCCTTGCCTACTACGACGCCGCCATCGCCAGGGACCCGACCAACTACCTGACGCTCTTCAAGCGTGCCACGACGTACCTCTCGCTAGGCCGCGCCAGCCAGGCGACCGACGACTTTAACAAGGTTCTGGAGCTCAAGCCCGGCTTCGAGGGGGCTCACCTGCAACTCGCCAAGATCAAGGTCAAGGCCGCCGACTGGGACGCCGCCAGGGCAGAGTACAAGGCCGCCAACAAGGGCAAGGACTCGCCCGAACTTACGGAGCTGGCCGAGGCTGAGGGGTCCGCGGCTCTCGCGGCCACCGCCAGCGAGAGCGGTCAGTGGGACGACTGCATTAACCATGCCGGCGTCGCCATTCTGGTCGCCCCAAGGTCTCCGAACCTCCGCGAGCTGCGAGCGCGCTGTCGCTTCGAGCGCGGCGAGCTCGAAGAGGGCATGGGCGACTTGCGTCACATCTTGCAGATGCGCCCCGGAGACACGAGCCCCCACGTCCTCATCTCCGCCACCACCTTCTACGGCCTCGGCGACTTTGACAACGGCCTCGCGCAGATCAGAAAGTGCCTGCACTCGGACCCGGACTCCAAGATTTGCAAGAAGCTGCATAAGCAGCAAAAGGCCATCCACAAGAGCTTCTCGAGAGTCGAGGCGCAGCTTGCCAAGGGTCAAACGACGACGGCCGGGCGTGCCTTGGTCGGCAACGCCGAGGAGCCTGGATTGCTGACGAAGGTCCGAGATCAAGTCGACGAGCTGCGCAAAGATGGGAGAATTCCGTCAAAGGCCAAGTCGAAGCTGTACGAGCAGGCGGTGGAGATGGTGTGCCAGGCTTATGCCGAGGTAAGCGTCCAACGTGTTCTTCCCGACACTATCGTGGTGATAATGGCTAACATGCAGAACCCCCACAGTCCAATCACAAGGAGGCACCCAAGTACTGCGACGAGGCACTGCAGGTCAATCCTGATTCCTTCTGGGGACTCATCTACCGCGGCAAGACGCTCCTGAAGAAGGAGCAATTCGAAGCCGCCATCCAGACGCTACAAAAGGCCGCCGAGGTACGGCCAGACAAGCAAGACAAGGTCAATCCGCTCCTGAACAAGGCCCAAATCGCTCTCAAGCGCAGCAAGACCAAGGACTACTACAAGGTCCTGGGCGTCGCGAACGACGCCGACGAGAGGCAGATCAAGTCGGCGTACCGGAAGGCCTCCAAGCTGTATCACCCAGACAAGGCGGCCAAGCAGGGCATCAGCAAAGAGGAGGCCGAGAAGAAGATGGCGTCCATCAACGAGGCGTACGAGGTCCTGAGCGACCCAGAGCTGCGTGCGCGCTTCGACAGGGGAGACGACCCCAACTCGAATGAAAGGGCGGACCCGTTCCAGGGCAGCCCGTTTGGCGGCGGCCACCCCTTCATGTTCCATCAGCAAGGGGGCGGCGGCCCGCAGGCAAACTTCAAGTTCCACTTCGGTGGCGGCGGCGGCCCCTTCGGCTTCTGAAGCTGAGGCTGAGGCAGAGGCAGAGGTAGAGGCAGAAGCGGAGGCGGAGTTAGAGGCAGAGGCGGAGGCGGAGGCGGAACGAACTTGCATGGTGTCGATGGCGTTGGTTCAGCAAGGCGGGCGCTCGCAAACCGCAACTGCAAACGCGGGCTTGGCCTGGGAGTTCTTTGGTGTTTGTTTTCCTTTTCGGCGGGAATTTTGGCTGCTACATACAATACTCCTTAAGCCTGCATCCAGGCACCCCGGCAAACTGGCCGAAGGGTGCGCTTCTCGTCATAATATCTTTTGTCCGGAGACTATTCAGGGGTATGATGAATGCCCGCCTACATCCTCCCTATACTTGCAGACTCTTCTAGATAGAAGTCGCGAATGGAAATGCTGCCTTGGACAGTTCGCTTTGGAAGCGCACGTCGAACGTGTGCGCCGAGACGTCACCTTCGTGCCACCACTGCTGCAGAGAACATGGTCAATCACCAAAGCACGCACGCCGTGCTGTATATATCTTAACACTCGACCATTACCAACACATTTGCCACAGACCCTCTCCTTCCGCGCTCTCTCAGCATTCGTCATGCCCATCCACCGTGTTTGAATCTTGTCGAGGTCCCTCGACACTCTATATACACTTTCACAGCCGGAAAGCACCGAATCTCATCTCATTCGAAACCCGAGCTCCCGGCGTCAGGTTCATCCTCTCGAGTGAACGTGAATGTTGAATCGGGGATATGTTGAGGAAAGGGAAGAAATCGCAGGCCAGGCGATGGCTACTGCGGCTCCGCTTGACGCGAGTCCATGTCAGTGGCCAGATAAGTGCTCACGGACCTGTTGACTCGGCATGTTTCACGAAGAATGGACATTGCGCTTGATGAAGTATGCCCTGCGCGACATGTTAGCTGCTGAATTGCCGGCAGCATGGTGCGGCAGGGGAGAGGTCAGTCTTACTTGGAAAACTCATACGCCGACCAGCAGATGGCGGTGCTCGGCATGGTCGTCACGACTCTCGGCCGAACACCCTTGAAGAATCCGCGAAAGCCTTCCCTCCGGTAGAGCAGTTGGCACCCGCCCAGAAAGCTGTTGACATTGCGAACCTGAGGATCCGAGGACGTGCCGCGGGTCTGCAGAATTGTCTTGATGACGTCCATTGGCGTCGTCAAGCCAGCCGCAAAGCCACCCGCTACGGCGCCAGCCAGACAGTGCGTCAACGGGTCGTAGACCTTTGCAGGGTTCATTGCCGTCGAGATGGACTCATAGGCGAGGAACTGCAGCGCGGTGAAAGGGACCGTCATGGACAGGGTGGTTGGGTAGGAGATGTAAAAGGCGCCGATGCCCTCGTTCCTGTAAACGTACTTGGCGCAGTCGACCATGGAGCGGTACATCTTGCTCGAGTTCTGGATCTGCATGCGCTGCTTGATGACTGATTGATAACAGTCGCGTCAGCCTATGGCCTAATCGGCGAGGAACATAATGTACACACCGTCAAAGGGGTTCATGAATGCATCACTGGCAATGGTAGCCGCGGCACCGCTCGTCGCTATGAAATGCGCCAGTCAGTCCCGATCTGTACGCTGGGATGGAAAGGGGGCCACAAACCAGCGGCAAGAGGATGGTGGACGCCAGCTTGGTTGCCTCCCATGGCATGCTTGACTGCCTCGTATGTCGCAAAGTAGACGGCATGGGCGGGTCCTAGACCAGGCACCTCGATCAGCAACGATGGACGAGACTGCGTGCATGTCAGGAATTCTCACCGGCTCCGACAATGACACTGGACATGCCACGCCACAAACTGAAGAAGCCCTCGCCCGCAGCCATTTGATAAGTGCTTCGCAAGACACCCATGTGTGCCGTTGTCGCCGTGCCGGGGTTCAGGACCTGCATCCGGGTCTGGTGGAGGCCGATTAGCAGTGGCCTTGGGACGTCACGAGAGCGATTATTAGCCGGCCGTACCTTGATGGCATCAATGGGATACATGACGGTGTGTTCCTGGGGGACCAGTCAGTAAGTCAGTCGGCTTTGTGTGTGCGGTACCCAGGCTCGGCTTGCGGCTAGGTATCCGGGGATGCGGTGCTCGACGTACGGCGATGCCGGCAAAGGCGCCCGCGGCCATGTTCTGAAGCAGGGAAAAGTTGGGGGGGAGCGATTCATAGCTGTGCGAAGAGAGAAGGCGGCTTGTCAGCGCGGTGCATGGCGACGGTCGGTGGAGGCGTTGGCCTACTCATAGTCCTCGACCGGCTCGGCATTTGGCTGGGCCATTTCGGCCACAGCTAAGGCCTTGGATTCGAGGGCAGCCAGGTTGACAGCTGCGACGGGTGCCACGCGGGTGCTGGGTTGGCGACGCCGGCTGCTGGGCGTCGGATCACGCGCGCAGACGAGGCTGTGCTGCGGTGATGGCGGTTCCGGTCACGGCGTGGGAGGGCGTGGTGGTGAGCGGTAGCGGAGGAAAAGGAGGACAGATATCGGCGACGACGCTGCGGCCCGCGCAGAGAGGAAGGGCTCAGGGAAGAGGGGAGAGGTGGGCGAGGTGGCAGGCTCAGTTTCGTGGGTGTCGAGGGGCGCGAAGACGTCGCGAGCGAGGTGAGAGGAGGGCGACGGGGAGAGGCAGCTCGAGGCGGGCTGGGGGAGCGGAAGTCGATGATGGATGTCCGCGGGCAAAAATTTCCCGTGTCTGCTGCTCCGTTGACGGCCTCGGAGTCCGGCGCCCAGGCTACGGGTACACAAGGTTGCTGCGCGCACTGTATCCACTGCGTTTCCGCTGCATACCTAATGTAGTCTGTACTCCGCACACGTTAATTACTGCGTATCCACTGCACCTCCACCGCCCGCGAGGCGCTCCCAGGCTGCACAGTGCCGCCACCCGCCACCCGCACGCGGCCAGGCTCGCCGACTTGCTCTCGAGACGACACTCCGACGCTCTGCATGCACAGACACCGCACCGCGTGCACAAGGCGCTGCTCGTGTTGCCTTGGGCGTGCCAATCGGTGGCTGTCGGGCATCGTCGTGTCGTGGCCTCCATGGCGTCGTACGCGTAGTCGTACAGCACCACTGCCGTGTCGTATCACCGACCCGACCGGCCGGCTCAGCTCGGCCTCTGCCTCCTCCAACCCCGAGCCACGTTTGGACTCAGTCGGGGCTGGCGGTCCCGCCGAGCCTCGGTCACGGACTGTCTTTGGTCACAGCGTCACAGCGCGCTCGTCCGCAGCCGCAGGCCCGTCAACATCGTCGTCGCCGAATCATGCTTTCACCCATTCTCCCTAGGCACATGCTTGGCTGGCTACGTCTCAGTCTCAACCTGGGCATCCAGTGCTTGGCTGGCTACACGTCAGGGTCGATTGGACTCCTGCGACTTCAAGGACCGCGGCACTCCCGTCGTCTTCCCTTCCATCCAATGTGTACACACCCCGGTGCTACACTACGCCACCTCGCCGATTGTGTTGTGTCTGCCGCAGCTGGTACAGCAGCCCCAGCACGCCCGGCTCAGGCTCCTCGGCATTGGCCGTGCTGTGCTCTCGGCTCAGCCCCTTCCCGGGCGACGTTTCCCACGTAGACTCCCCCAGTATGCCGCCCCCCTCGTAGGGATCCTCGTCGTCGGCCAGTCTCCTGCTTTCGGCCGCGTCTTCCGTCTCCTCGATGATCTGGCTCTCGCCGCGGTAGCCTCCGCGCGGGTATCGTGAGCGATGCAGGCTCCATGCCCCCAGGCCGGCGGCAGGTTGATGGTGCGGATCCAGCAGCACAGAAGCTATCGGCGAAGGCTGTGCCAGTCCCGGCCCGGCCCGCGGTGCCCGTGACACGCCCAGCCCGGCCACTCGGCTCCGCGCCCTGCCAGACTCGGCCACGCGCCCGACGTGCGACGCTTGCATGTCCGCCGCCAGCGTCGGCGAGTTGAGGCTCGGGAATGCCGGCGGCGGGTGGAACTGCTGGCGCAACCCCGGCGGCATATGCCCCGGGATTCCCGTCTTGGGGTTGACCACGTAGTTGTCGAGGAAGCCGTAGTATGAGGCAGCCATCTTCCCGTGCTTGGTGGAGTAATAGTCCTCGCGAACGTCGTGGCCCGCCCTTGGCTGCGCGGCACCGCCCACCCCCTTCCTGAAGTCGAACACGGCAAATGAGCATACGTAGCCCAGCCCGTCCACATGGACGGTGAATTCGCGGAAGAAGTCGACTATCTGCTCGGTGCATCTGGGCAGCGAGAAGAGCAGCAGCATCGGCGTCGTGATGATGCCCATGACCTCCTCCAGGAAAATCACAACCTTCATCTTGTAGAGCTCCGAGAACTCCTGCTTGACCTCGAAGCTGTGCAGTCTTCCTTGCCAATGGTCTGGAGCGTAGTGTGTATACTCGATTACGTTTCGCAGGGCGTACTCGGGATTGAACACGCTCGTGTCCTCCGAGACCATGCCGCGCGTCATCGCCCAGATGGCCCCGAACACGCCGAGGTAGAAGAGCACCGTTCGGTCTTGCGTAATCTCGAACCCGAGGAACAGCTCCGAGTCGAGGACCGTGCACACCGCAAGCACGGCAGTGATGGCCCCGGACATGAAGGCGACGCTGCGGGCCACCTCTTCAGTCACCCGCTTCGGAAACTGCTCTATGTAGCGTGTTGCAAACGGGAAAGACATGTGTAGCCTCTCGTAAAAAATGTGCGGCAGCTCGTTGAACTCTCGAAATTTCCACTCCGCGAGCGCCGTGTATTTGCGTGCCGCGGCCAGCTTGGGATCTTTCTGGTACTCCTGGGCGTGTTGTAAGCCGTTGGCCTCAATGCGGGACCGTCGCAAGAGGGAAGAAGACTTACGTTGTAGTACGTGAAGAAGTACACAATGATCACGTAGGCAAGGACCACCGGTGCAAAGACGAGGTTCAGGAGCCCAGCAAAGTACAGGCGCTGCTTCAACTTCTGGCTGAGGAGACCTCTCCGATCAGCCCGCAGGAAGTCTTGGCGCACTTGCCCCAGTTCGTTGAATGCCATGTCGAGGATGCAGAAGTGCAAATACCACTCCATCGTCTTAGAAAACAGCTGCCTGCCCCGCAACAGCGGCAGCGGGAGTGAGAGGTTCAGGACGTCCTTGTTGATCATGGCAATGAGGTAGTTCTCCTTGCGCATCAGCCGGTTGGCAATGTCGTGGGCATCTAGCCTCTCCTTGGACTGGCTGCCGATAAAGCGCCGCAGGTTCGGCGGGATGTTGGTCGCCGTCTTGGGGTTCTGGTCTCGCAGCGTCATAATGCGAGCAACAATGTCTTGCCAGGATACCGTCTGCATGTCCTGCTCCGGTATCTCTAGGAGGTGGATGTAGAAGTCTCGGACGTAAATCAGTCGTCGAATTTCGAAGAAGTATTGGACGGATTTCCAGATGAAGAAGAAGGAGTAAAGCCAGATGCCAAAATTCCAGACGCCCGACATTTGCCGCGTGCACTGCTTGATGACGACTTGGCTCAAGGATCTGCTATGCGGCACCTTGCCATAATCGACGCACTGGGTGAGAAAAGTTAACAGCACAGTCACGAACAACGTTTCCCTACTGCGTGTCAGCCAAGGATCTGAAGGGTCTCTGTGGGCGAGGGTCATGGCTCAACTGACAGCAGCCACAGGGCATTCGAGCACAGGATGCACATCAAGCCTCCCCCCTCGTAGTAATCGTATACGTCTCGCATGAAGCTGTCCAGATTGGACGTGTTGACCCATCTCCAGAGCGCCGCTTCTCGTCGGTTTCCGAGCACGGCACCTGCCAAGAGAGACCTCGGTCGCGACGCAGATGCTCTCCCGTTCATGGGGTCTTGGTGGAGCCGTTGTTGCGTCGTGGCCGCCTCCCATTGTGCCTGGGCTCCGTCGGCAGCAGGCGGAGGCGGTGGTTGAGTGTGGCGGCTGGGGCGCTCTCGTCCTGGCGCGCGGGCCGGATCCGTCTCGTTGGGCTCAACCAAGAGCGATGCAGGGACATCATTATCGGCATCGTCGTCGTGGATCGGCCAGGCCTCGCGTCTGCCACGATGCTGCCTTGTCGCCTTGCCCAGCCTGCTGGTGCCGTAGGCAACGCTGTCAGCTGTTATGTGGCTGTCAGCGCCGGCGAGGCCATCCGTGTCGGACTCGTTAAACTGCTGCTGGAGGTTGTCCTCGTCCACGTTCAGCGCCGTCCCCGCTTCCAGGTCGCCGCCGTCATCGTCGTCGTCGTCTTCGTGTGCGCGAAGCTCCTCGTAGAACGATCTAGTCCCTCGCGAAGACGGAGCAAGTCGGCCAAAGAGGTTGTTGGCCATGTCGAGCTGGCGGGCGCGTTGGGGACGGCTCGGCTACTCAGCATGCTGTGAAGGCGTTGGTCGCTCGGAGCTTGTTGTTCGTGGATCGAGCAGTAGCGGGCTGGGCTCGGTCAGCAACAGTCGCAACACCACGACGACAACCGGGGATATTTGGGCAAATCACCTCACACCGTCATGGGGCTTCCTGTGAGCATGACATCAAGGCCATGTGCCTACAGATCCACCGGCGAACGGCACTGCGAGGCAGCAGGCAACAAGGGAGGTCAAGTGACGTTGAAAGGTCTGGGGTTCGGCGGGACGCGGCGGGGTGTTGGTACCTTACAAGCTTACCTTAGGTATGCAGCAACTAAGGCAAGGTAAGGTATGGTAAGGTAGGTACATGCCGGCTTTGCACAATGCCTTCCTTCCACGCCGTCGCTCTCCGGTAGTCAGGGAGCGAACTACCTAAGGTACCCTGGGTTCATAAGGTATGTTGTATCTGCGCATGCCGGGCCAGGGCGGCAAGGTGCACCACTCGCGCCCAAAAGCTTGGTGGACCAGACTCCCTTGAATGACACAACTCCATGTAATAACCCCAAAGCGCAAATGGCCGAGACGGCACTTGCCGGCAGACTTATTCCTTTGTTGTCCCGAGGGGCAAGGCTCAGTGCCTTGCTGGAGATCGAGCAATACGGACAAGAGCCGTGTAGGGTAAGGTACCTAGGTAGGTAGGTACCTGCCAGGGCGCCCGCTCCGCAAACGTCAGGCTGTCCGTCCGCGTACGAGGACTGCACAGGGCAGCTCCGGGGACGCAGTGTGCACTGTGCCGCAGGCCGCAGCGTCGGTACATTACGTTGCCTCAGGGAGGCTGTCCCCCGGAACCGCACGCTGAAGAGTCACATCACCTCGCTGGGGGACTCGCCGAGTCACGAGTACGTACCTACCTTACGTTCCGGGCTTTGTTAACCCCCCCTGCCAAAGGCGCGCTAAGCCCAAAGCAGGCGGCTGCAGCTCGAAAATCAGGTCCGTCCATCGCCTTTCCACCGCACCGCCAACACTTGCAGCCGCATTAACCACACTTTACCTCACCTCACCTCACCTCGCCTCACCTCACCTTTCTCTGGTCTCGCATCGCGACCGACCTTGACGAATCTGCCCGGCCCCCGCCCAGCCATCGACACGACTCCGCGACACCTGGCACCGCCCAGTGTCACATCGAGCGCGTCCCGACAGCCTCGGCGACACCCTGCCGGCGCGATCCCTCATCCCTCCCCTTCGACGCAGCACGCCGGCCAGCGGCACCCGTGCCCACGCCCACATCCACGCAGCCTCAGGCGGCCGCAGAGCCCGCCGTCTCCGCGTCGCCAGCTGAGCGTAGTCCGTCGCACCTCCGACGCAGCCTTGAAGGTGACTGGGCGACTCCGCCATCATCGCACCGCGAACGGCGCACGACAGACGGATGATGGCAACAGAGCCCTCCATCGACAAGCCCGCTGATGTTTCTGCTTCGCCCGAGCCCCGGCCCGTGAGTCCCTTCCCCTCGCCTCTCTGGGCCCTCCTCCCTGGTGTGCCTCGTCTCAATGCTGCGACGGCCGCGCCCTTCTCGCTCTACACTTGCACCTGAAACCCCTTGCAAGCCCATTTCCAGGCTAACTCTAGCTGGTTTCCCTTGTCGCAGGCCGACCAAGCCCACAATGAAGCTCTCGAGCAGCCGACTGTGAACGGTAGCCTGGCAACTACCATCGACGACATCTCCAACAAGCGCATCGCGAGTGTCGAGGAGCAACTCAATTCCGCCGACGTCAGCGTAAGCGGAGGCTCCGACTCTGAGCCCGCGCGAAAGGACGGCGACAAGGGCAATGGCCGCACCGTGCCCTCGGCCGCCAAGAAGCCCGCCACATTCAAGGCCGTCTCCGTCAATAAGACATTCCTTGCGTCCAAGGCGAGCCCCAGCAACGCTGCCCCCAAGACCAGCGATAGGCCGGCATCAGGCTCCAACACCCCCCCGCCGGGATCGACGACTCTGTCAACCTCACGGCCTCGGTTGGTTGTAAAGGCCGGGCCCGGGGCCCGCGACTCATCACCCCGATTTTCGTCTGTCGCAAACGGCGGCAAGCCGCCTTCGGCCCCAGACCCGAGCGCTGTCTGGAACAAGAACCGGCGTATGTCCAATCATCGGCCAATCTCCGCGTGCGTTTAACTGATGCTGACTGCCTACATCTCACCAGCGCCCGAACCGAAGAAATTCACCGATGAAGAGCTCAAGAAGTATGGCATTCACATGGCTAGTCGCCTCAATGAAGACGATGCTCAGGGACAGAACAAATGGGCGGACATAGACGATGACGATGACGACTGGGCTCCAGAGGCCATCACCTGGGGTGATGGGACCAAGACTACGCTCCCACACCCCGACGAACACCCGGCCGTTTTGCCCGACCATGTATCTGCTGCTCCCAAGGACAAAGGCCTGGACAAACCAAGATCTCCGGCTTCTCTGGCATCCGCGGGATCTTTGCTGCCAAAATCCGGTAATCTCGCCGCTGGTAAGGGGTTAATACTGAAGGGCGCCTCCCAGGACAAGCCAGCTCTGGTCGCCAAACCACCCGTACTCCAGACTGCGGCTAAGTCGCCCTGGGCTTCCCTGCCGCCGGTCGACAGAGCGTCGCCCGCGTCCGCAGAGGCTGTGAATCTTGCTCGTGGCCACCCGAAGGACCTGCCCCCACTGAAAGGTCCCAGCATGCAGCCGAAGGAGATTGCTGCCGACGATTTCAGTCGCTCATCTTGGAGAGACGGACCCCCGCAAGGCGGCAGAGAACTGTACAATTCTCACTCTGGCCGATACGAGCCCGTTCCAGATAGGCGAGGTTCGATGCGCTCTGACACCCAACCCAAGTATCCAGCCCTGCTGCAGCGCCCGCAGGCTTCAGACCATCCAGCAGAGCCTTCGAGTGCTTTCCAGACGACCCGTACTTCTCATGAGCCCCCCTTTGGCCGGCGACGCGGATCCTCGAGCGTTAGTGGCGGTAGCGGATCCTACCTCCAGCGCACCGGCAAGGGCAGCGATGGCTTCATGCAGCCTCCGCCCGAGCTGCTGGGGGCTCGAAGAGCATCGTTGGCAGGCTCGGTCGAAAGCCCTCTTTCTTCGGGCAATATGCCAGCCTCCGGCCAAGCACAGCCTCGACACCAGCAGCCACAAGGCTGGATTCCGAAATCATCCCCGGGAGCCACTTTTGCAACACCGCATGACGGCCCGCCGGCTCCGGAGGCGAAGGCAGGGCCACCGGCGCATGTTGAACCGACGATTGACGAAGTCGAGTTCCAGAAGAACCTCATGCGCGAGCGGGTGGAGCTTGCCAGGAAGCGGCGTCAGGATGAGGAGGCGCGGGAGGAGGCGGCCAAAAAGGAGCGTATTCAAAAGAAATTGGAGTCGCTGGGGCCCCCTCCAGAGAAAAGGAGCGTCAAGAAGGACGCTTTGCCGAAAGAGGAGACGCCGAAGCCTATTCATATCCAGCAACGTGAACCAGCTGAGCCGGACACATCCTCGGCACAGGTGGCTGGCCAAGAGCGTCAGAGCGTTGCGGACGCCAGTGCTTCGAGTCTACGCGACTCGGCAGGGGATAGCTCCAAGGCGATGTCCCCGAAGGGTGGGCCCCCTCCAGGACCTGCAAGCAGGCGTCTCTCACATGGGCATGAAGGGAAGCGTGCAGACCCATGGGCTGGCCCAGGGCCTCGGCCAGATCGATTTACGTCATGGGCTGCAGGAGCACCGGCCGCATCACGTAATGTTTGGGGCTCTCCCGACAATGACAGAGGGCTTGGGAATGGCACTTTCAACCCTGATCTTGGCCGCGTTCCCGGTGCTGCGGTCGCGGCGTCACAAGGTCACCAAGGCCCTTCGCCAATTGCTCCGCCCACCGCCACACGGAGGGGCTCGCAAAGCAAACCCCATGGGCAGCCTCAACCTCCAATTGGCTCTCACGCCTCTCGATATGGAGGCACTCCGACCTCGGATATAGCCAGCAAATGGGTGGCCGCTGTTGCTGACAACGATAAGAAGATGAATGCCGCGCGGTTGGCTGAAAGGGCCGGACGGGAGCGCCAGCTCTCTGATCATGGATTGACGATCGAGGATGCCCAGCCTACTATCAAAGACACCTGGCGTCCCGTTCACTTGCCGGGAGATGGCACACGACGAGCCATAGGAGCCGTGGAGGTTCAGTCACACCAGTCTGGCCCGTGGAAGGCGGCGCATGAAAAGGTTGCTCAAAGCACAGCTTCCGTTGAAAAGCCTGCGCCCGCAGGGAATGCTGGCGTTATTGGCTCCGGCAACAGCTCAATCCTTCCACAGACTGGATCTGGGGCGCCTGGCAAGTCACGCACCTCAAGATTCTTTCCGGCGAAAGATGCTCGCTTCGAGTTGGGCACATCGGCCGAACCATCACGTCCGGGGTCCCCATCGCCCCCTCCACCCACCATGGAGGGCCATCCAGCGTATGAGGGCGATGTGATGCACCCACACGTCTCTCTACCTAGGCCGCACCCTGTTGTGAAGCTCCCGCCCGCTATGTTGGCTTCGCGGCCCTCGCAGCCCTCGGCCAACGTGGTATGGCAAAGCCGCAAGGAAGCTACGCGTGGGCCCTCTAACCAAGGGCCAGTTCTTCATCGAGAGAGCGAGGGCCCTCGCGGAACCTGGCAGGACAAGATCAATCACCTCCTCAATGGGGGAAAGACGTCGCCACCGAAGCACCTGGGAGTGGATCCAGCAAGTAGGAGCATGCTAGACCATCCCATGCACACAGACTCTGCAACGGTGTCTCTGCCCTTCGCAGCAACGCCAACAAATTTGGTCACGAGGCACAAATCCCCCGTCTCCAAGCCGATGGCGGAGGAGTGTTTTGAGGAGCAGGAGATGGGGTCTCTCCCACAAATACGACTCCCCCACAAAGCCCCAGAAGCAGCGTGGCAACCTGCCGAGGCACAGGTCAAGCCTTTGCCAAAACGATTTCTGGTGCAGGCATCCATCATGGAGCCATACTACTTCGCAGCCGATGTCGCTGGCGGCGGCAACACAGTCAAGATCCATTTTCCTGGCATGACAGACGCGAAGATGGTGACCCTTCCCTTCTCTGCAACGCGAGGGGGCCGAGGTCATGGCAGGTCATCGGCGCGGCATCGTGGTCCCGGGAACGGCCCTGGGTCCCGTGGGGGCAAGAGGGAAGCTTCCAACTCCTACGGCGGAACCGATTCCACCCCAAGCCACTCTGGCCGCCGCGGCGCGTACCGAAACAGAGGTTCCGAGAGCTGGAATCGACAGCAGCAGCCCCAATCACAATCCCAATCGCCTGCGCAACCAAAGTCCCAGCAGTCCTCTCTAGCCGCGTGAGCATAATGCCACGTGCTGTTCGCCGCCGCCACCCACGAATTAGAATTCGTCTTACTGGCTCGATGGTTCAGTTGCTGCGTGTGTACAAATGCTTTCTTTATCGAAAGGCAACGCCTTCACAATTACATGGCCTGCCCTGTAGCTGGCAGGTGGTTCAACCAAGCCCCGGTGCGTATTGGATGCATGGGAATCTGCTCGTCTCACAAAGCTAGGAGGCAGCGTGTACAACTTAATTTGTAGCGTGCAGACGGCCGATTTTGCAGGGACATACCTCGCATCTGGCCTTGGCGGTGTGTTTCTTCCTTGTTCGCCGTTTACAGACGATGGCGCATCGCTGGACCTGTATTTCCCTGGGTTGGCCTGCGCAAATGTGGCCTAGGCAGATATTCGAAATTCACTCTGTTGCCTCGAAATATGGACAAACAAACTAAACCGCCTTGCTCCTTTCCTCGATTGCCTTAACAATATTGTCTCGCCCGACTTGAACGGAGGCTTGTGTAGTCGTCTTTGCCAGTCTGAGCCATGCTGCACGAGAACTCACGGACTACGCTTATTTAATAGGGATTTGAGCTCTATTGTATATTATACATTTCATGCGAGCAAGATCTATCCTTTCCTTCGTAGGCCCCAGTACGCACTGGAAAGTCAATGAGACTGCCCTGCCACGCGCGTTGCTCGCCACGTCACAGGATGCTGACCTGCTTCAATGAGCTTCACAGCACAGATATATGATCAATCGGTTGCATGTAGTCAAACTTGGCTGTCCTCGATGATAGCGTTATAGCATGCAGTGGACGTAACAAAATTTCACCACCGCTTTCTTCAACTCCAGACTCCATTTGCTGCAGGCACACTGATCTGCGCATGTCCCATGGCATCAAATGCATAACGAGGAGGACCTGCTAAAGCCTCTCACTTCTAGATGCGGACGGCTGCCCACCGTGGTAAGCAGCATTTATATCACATCAAAACTCCTCAACTGCGCAGTTGGGATGCAGTACGTAGACGATGCTGGAGGTCGAGGCTGAGCCTGCCTCACCATCTAAAAGGCCGTCTCCTCTTAGAGCCATGAGGATGTTGTCCTAGCGTCCAGCAGGTCAGTCAAGGGCGCTGCAGATAGTGTGAATGGAGGGTTGGAATGGCGCAATGTGCATACCTTGACCATCTTCTTAAGGACCATGCTGGCAAGAGCTTTCTCGACGTGATAGCTGTCCTCACCCTCAAGCTCCTCCTCCTGCTGTTCTAGATACCAGTTGATGAGCTCGTCGCTGTCCACGCCGTCGCCACTACCGCTCTCATCGTCGTTAATGCGCTGGACGAACATGTTGACCATCTTGATGTACTTGTCGTATGTAATTTTTTGCTTCTTCCTTGAACCGTCGGAAGACTCTCTTTCAAGTGCAGCGGCAGGATCGCTCTCCTGGTCCGCTGTCGACGAAATGGCGTCGGCGGCTCGGCGCAGCGTGTCGCTGTCTTCCTGTGTTTCTTCCTCGTCCATCATCTCAACATCGTCGTGCTCGACGGAAATGATGCTCTGACGAAGCAAATCGTACGCCTCAATGACCATCTCCGGGCCAACTTCCTCCACGCAGTTCACCTTGGCTATGGCCTCACTCAGACGAATCATACTCTCCAGTTGCCGCACAGTGATTCGGTACGAGTTCTTGCCCACTCCACCTTGCGCATCATCGGCTCGCAACTCCTTGTACTTCTCCACGAGCACCTCCCTGGCTTCATCGGTAAACTCCGGTCGGAAGGTCTTGGCGAAGCGAATGTACCGTTGCAGCTGCTCGGTGCTGAACTCTGGTTCAACTGCCTCGTCGCGGAGCTGATGAATGCCAACGATATGCTCGGCAAGGTGACGGTCAATCTGCTCGTTGCACTCGTCCAATATGACGAAGAAAAGATCAAATCGAGACATGATCGGCGCCGACATGTTGATATTGCTCCGCAGAGTAGTTTTGCGATTGTAGCGGCCCCCAACGGGATTTGCGGCGGCAAGAATACTGGTACGGGCATTGAGAGTGGCTTGGATGCCGGCCTTGGCAATGGATATCGTCTGCTGCTCCATGGCCTCGTGGATGGCGACCTGGTCGACAATGTCCATCTTGTCAAACTCGTCGATTGCACAGATGCCATTGTCTGCCAGCATGAGAGCTCCCGCCTCGATGGTGAACTCGCCCGTCTCCTCGTCCTTGACAACGGCTGCCGTGAGACCAGCCGCCGACGACGCCTTGCCACTCGTATATACAGCGCGCGGAGCAAAGGAGCACACGTACTTGAGAAACTGGGATTTGGAGGTGGAAGGATCGCCCACAACGCAAATGTTGATGTCGCCTCGGAGCTGCATGCCCTCAGGTGTCGTTTTGTGGACGCCAGACATGAGCTGTAGCAGAATGCCCTTCTTGACGACCTCGTGACCGTACACCATTGGGGCAATGGACTGAACCATCCGAGAGTAAATGTGGTCACCGTGCACCATGGCTCGTAGATCCTCAATCTCGGACGAGTTCATGGAAGCGAGGACAGCTGCCTGAGCCTCTTCGACCGACTCGGCCCCCTCGGCAGCGTTGTTCTGCGTCAGAGCGCTGATGACGTCGGCCGCGCCGCTTGCGGCAGATTGACCAGTCGCAGTGGTGTCCGTGACTACCATGCAGGCGAGGAAAGCCAGCCGGTAGGTGAGGTCGCGGACACCAAGTGCCTTGAGGCCGGACACACCGCTGCCACCGCCGTCGGCGCCACGAGGCGCGCCACGGTCATCTCGGACAGCAGTCGGCCTGAGGCCGGGCAGACCGAGCTGGCTCACATCCGGGACAACAATCAGGGCGCCAGTGAAAATACACTTCTCCCCGGCCTTGGCACGATCGACGATCTCCCCGCGAAGGATGACGTCGAGCGTGCGCGGCATGCTTCCCGTGGGGATCTCGGAACTGTTCTCCTGGATTCGCACCTTTTGCCAGTCGACAAAGGTGCTCCGACGAATGTCCAATTGCCAAGCCACGCGATTCGAACAAGTCATGTTAGGGCACTGGGTAGGCTCCGTATACCGGAACGTCTGTTCCACGTTGGGAACAACGGCCCGGCAGGCCTCGCACACGAATGTCGCCAGCGACAGCTCAGGGCGAACCTCGGACGTTCTCGTGACGGTGCCAGAAATCGAAAGAAGTTGGCCAATGTTGGCAGCACGCAAGCTTCGGACGCGAGAGACAAGGGGCAGGTTGTAGAAAGCAATCGAGAAGAGCTTGTCCGTCTGCTGGTGCTCGTGTTTCCGGTGCGAAATATCGCTCTGACTGACGGAGCCAAACTGGCTGGCAGCCGACGTGGTCTGGGCACTGGAGGCGGTAGCTTGGCGGTGATCGCGAAAGTATTGAGGCTCATACTTGGCGATCATGTTGTGCAGGGCCGCGGTGAGGAAGGGCAGGAAGCGGTAGTACTGGCGCATGACGCCGTCAGCCAAACTGCCGTTCTCCCACGATGCGAGGTGCCTGTAGTCGACATAGAAGGTGGAGAGCTGGAAGCTGCGCATGCCCTTGATCTGGGCAACATAGTACTTGTCTGTGGTGACGGCGCTCGACGCGGGGGCGCCCGAGGAGAGGGGGTCTTCGACGAAGCTATTCACGGCAGCCTGTCAGCCAAGGGTCTCGATTTACCCGGACAGCACTGACCTCTCGATGAAGGCCTCAAAGTGTTCCTGGACTAGCGAGCCGATCTTATCCTCGACACGCGGGATATTGGCCGCGTCAGGAATGCGCGAGCTGCTGGGTACCTGATCGTCGGCGAAGCCATCTCCTCCATCGTCGCTGGGAGCGCCGAGGTTCTCCGACGGGGGCCCGCGAGGACGCGCTGACGATGATGACGGAAACCCAGCGCGGGCTCTGTGCGCAGCGGCCAGCGACGGCGCATCCGACATCATATAGCCAACGTCGCTGGAGGGAGTCGCGGGGGGGGCCATGGTGTTGGCGGTCGGACCCGGGGGGGGGGGGGGG
>JALHCF010000140.1:13131-26771 GCA_024341135.1 Tolypocladium album
CGCATGGCACAAGGCGATCGTGAAAGCACTGCACGGCATTTGCCGCCGCGTCCAACGGCTACTGGCGATGCTTGCGCGCGTGCTCAACAGGATGAGGCTGAGCCGGCGTTCGGAAGACGGGAGAACATGATCGTCACGTTTCCCCGGACGTCCCGCGGCTGGGTTGGGGGTGTTGAAGAAGGTTGGGGCGTTTGCAGTGGACAGCTGTCCGCTCCGGGGTGCGTTTTTGTTGTGCGTTGCCTGACGTGCTTACGAGGCCCTCGGAGGTGCAGCGAGACACTGAAGGGCCTGCAACGGCGAGAGTCATGAGCACCAGCCGCGCCACCATTGGGCGAGAAGGCACTAGCCCCACCTCCAGGTGCGCCCCCAAGGCCCCGGCCGGCACTGTGCCCTTGCCTCGAGATTAGTGGGCGCCGACCGTGCGTGAGGGCCCTCGGCGACTCTCCGGCACTGTCCGACACAGATCAGGTCCAAGGGCTTGGTGCAGTGGCCCCACCGGTGTGATACGCCACGGCCTCTGCGAGAAACGCTCCAGCAGGTCCAGGCTGTGCCTCGTCGCTGCTGCGCTGCGCTGCACTGCGACCGGCCTGGCCAGTGTCCACCGCCCCAGGGCCCCAGGGGATCAAACCTCCTCCACCCGCGCCCGCTACCGCCCCATGTCCCCTTGCGAGGCACTCGTAATTGTCCTCTACGTCGCCCGTTCATCGCAGACTCTTCCCTCTCCCCCAACACCACCGCATCGTCGACAACCGACATCTGCCACGACCCGAGCGCCAGGCCCGGAGCGCCATCCACGCCCATCGGCCACGTCCCAAGACAGCCCCTCGGCGCCTCCTGTCGACGACTTTGGCGCCCGACCAATTGACGCTTGCGTCGCGCGTGCTCAACCTTAACCTTGCTTTTCCCACGACGCACCGCCTCTGGCTATCGACAAACAAGCCGTACCCGTGGCCTCCGAACTGAAAATCGCACCCGCACGACCGAGGAATGTGCTCTGGAACCCCTTGAGCACGTATCAGCCTATTCTCAATCGAGGCGCCCCCCAGGATTGGACCCTTTTTTTGTCGCTCGCCCCCCCAACCCCTCGACTTGGCCAGCCAACAATCAATCGACGACGCCCCCGACGACTGCATCACACGTCCATCAGACTGCCACCCCGGACCTGCCCGCTTGAGGCGGACGCGCACATCCGCCCCGGCTGGTCATGACATCTGCGGGAGGTGCAAGTGCCGGCAGCCCTCTTATCGCGGGATCCGGCGTGTCCAGCGGCGAGTACCGCGACTTCGACGATGAGTTCGCGGCCTCGAACCTCTTCGACTTCTCCAACAGCCCGGATACTCTGCAGAGCCTGGACTCGATAGGAACAAACGACCAGAAGGCCTTTCTGAACCCCCAAGAACTCATCGCGGATCCGTTGCCCGACTCGCCCAACGAGTCCTACCACGACTCGTCGTCCGAGTCGGCTTCGTCCACCAAGCGAACCGGAAGCTCCGCGTCGACCAAGACCCCCGCGACCGCCGGCGACACGGCGATGGGGGATGGTAACGATGTTAAGATGGAGTGGGCCAACCCCGATTATACGTGCGACGACGACGATAACACGTTCACCTTCGGTCGGGAAGCCGATTCGTCGGCCATGATGGATGGCATCTACTCCTTTGGCGAGACTGATGACAGCTTCATGGACCGCTCTTTTGATTTCGAAGGTGCATCAAGCAGCCCCGAAGCCGCCTCGGGCGCCCAATTGAACATGCCGTCACCGGAGATGCCCACCATCAAGACGACGAGCCCCAAGAAGCCCGACCAGGCGAACAAGGCGAAAGCCGCCAGCCACAAGAAGCAGACATCTGTAAGTGCTTCCACAGCCTCAACGGCGCAGGCAAATTCTAATTGCACCATGCAGCAATACTCGATGGCCTCATCCGTGAACGGCGTGAGGTCGGCGGGCTCGCGAGAGGTGTCGCCAATGTCGGCCATGGTAACGAGCCATGATTCGTCCCCGGCTGCCACCTTTTTCAATTCTCCCTCGCCCAACGCGGGCCGTGACTTCTCCAAGGCCATGAACGGACCCGCTATGTGGCCGAACAGGGTGGACGCGAAGGCCTCCGCAAGACCGGATGCCATGCCCGCTCCGGGACAGTTTGGAGGTTCGATGGCTCAGCCTATGCCCACACCGCAGCAGCGTGCGCTTTACAACACGGCACCCTTTCATTTCACCGGCGGGTACGAGCTGAGGATTATGCCTACGCCGCTCAAGTCTCGCGTTGAGACGCAGATCCCTATCAAAATGACTCTGTCTCCCCTGCCCCCTGGTGTCACAAAGCTGCACCTGCCCGCTCATACGATATCGAAGCCGAAGCTTCTGTCGAAACCTCCCCCGGAGAAATCGCCCGACACGCTTGAGCTGTACGTGACGCTGGTTTGCACCAGCGCCATGGAGCTGCCCGGCATGAAACAAAAGGCGTTGGAGAGGGCGACGAAACTTCCTCAGGGCTATCTACCCGAGCAGGACGACGAATTTTCGCCCCAAAATGGCGGCGACGTCCGCATCTGCCAAGGTTGCATCACCAGAGAACGAAAGAGGGCGGCGCGAAAGAAGATCAAGAAGCCCGACGAAGAGAAGTTGTGGAGCCTGGACGAGGAGCGCCGCGTCATCGTCTTCAATACGCAGGAGGTCAAGGAGTGGCAGCCACTGAGCGGCGTCTTGGACCCGAGTGGGCGGCCGGAGACGGTCATGCCCAACCGTGCGATGCAGATTGACGCACCGATGCGCATCGCATGTTACTGCCGGCATCATAACGAGAAGATGGGGTTCAACGTCATCTTTACGATCAAGGACTTCCAGGATCGTGTCATTGCTCAGGCAATGTCCAATCCAATCATGATCACCGACGATCACAAAACCCACCCCATGGCCCAGCCCTCGTCACAGCCGACCATGTCCGAGACCGTCACGACGTCCACAGTGCCTGTGCCACCTATGGACGCAACTAATCTTGTGCCTCCTGCGCAGAGCCCGGCTTTCCGCATGTCGCCATCCAGTGGTGACATGACCGCGACCCAGCCCAGCGTGTCATATCCGTCATCTGACAAGAGCACACCAACCATGAGCACCTGTACCGTGCCTGGGAGGGCAATGTCCCGATCGGCATCACCCAGCCAAGGCGGGCCGGCCAAGAAGAGAAAGTCGAGCGGCAGCGGGTCACGGGTTCCCAACGGGTTAACGATGACGAGGCTCGAGACCTCTCCGCCACCGGGGTCCCAGACTAACACGCAGCTGTCGACCGCTGCTACTTCTCCTTTCTCACCACACTCTGGGCCCTTCCAGCTTGAACACATGTTCGGCCAGCACAACGGCCAGCCACCGTTTGGCAATGGCCCTCCAACTCCCGGCAGCAACGATCAAGCCACCTTTTTTGCCAACCACCGCTCTGCCAGCATGGACAATCTGGCCATGGCCCAGCTGTACTCTGCGCCGACGTCCAGCCATCCAAGCCGCGCGCCGAGCCCCAATGGCCTCAGGAATGGTGTTAATGCGTCGCAGAATCAGTTCTCTCAGACGCTTGCCAACAGCCTGTTCGCTCTGCCCATGGGAGTGAACCAGCCTCGCTGCCCGCCGATGATCCACAAGATCATTCCTAACGAGGGGCCCAAGATGGGAGGTATCGAGGTCACTGTGCTCGGCCAGGCATTTTTCCAGGGACTGGAGGTCTGGTTCGGTGACCAGAAGGCTACCACCACAACATACTGGGGAGATTCGTCTCTTGTGTGTCTGCTACCTCCTTCCCCCGTTGCAGGAGCTGTGGCTGTCACCTTTAAGCATCAGGGAATTCCCAGCTCTCAGAACTTCCCCATGGGCAAGGAGCCGCCCATCT
Organism: Tolypocladium album; assembly: GCA_024341135.1. NCBI lineage: Eukaryota > Fungi > Ascomycota > Sordariomycetes > Hypocreales > Ophiocordycipitaceae > Tolypocladium > Tolypocladium album. The sequence continues at coordinate 17,007 of JALHCF010000140.1, forward strand.
TCAAGTACGTTGACGATAATGAAGACAAGCTCATACGGACGGCTCTGTCCGTGCTCGGCCACAAGATGTCTGGGCAAATGGTCGATGTCAGCGACTTGGCGCGGAGAATTTTGCACGACGGCAACTCAACATGGTCTGGCGGATCGTCCGCGGGGCCGTCATCCGGCGGTCCTGGGTTCAATCACGCCTCCCACGAGCATCTCGAGTCCCAACTACTCAAGTGCCTTGATTTGATTGATCTTGACGACAGCACTCATAAGACTCGGTTAGACCTGCGGAGGCCAACGGGCCACACGATGCTGCACCTGGCTTGCTCGCTCGGATATCACCGATTCGTGGCCGCCCTTCTTGCTCGAGGCGCCAATCCCGATGCCCGCGACCGAGGAGGCTTCACGCCGCTGCACATGGCTGCCATCCAGAACCACCCTGAAATCGTCAGGCGCTTGATGCTCGTCGGGGCTGACCCTACGATCCGCAGCTTGTCCAGCCTCACTGCCGCTGATGTCGCCCAGTCGAGGCAAGTCTTGCGTGCCATCCGCCAGTCGGAACGCCTCGCGCGTTCGTTCAGCGGTGGCTCTCTGCACAGCCGAACCAGCAGTGCCACCTCGTTGCGGTCGCTGTGGGAACCGATCACCAGAGCTCATACGCACGATGGACCCATATCGTCAGATGTGGGCGAGGAGAGCCCCGAGTACACATCCGGAGATTTCGAGGATGAGGATCCTGACGAGGATTCCTACCTTCACATGAGGCGACGGGGTCGTCGGTTGCGGCACGATGACGACAGCACCGAACATCTTGGCGACGATTCGGACGGGGAGTCTCGCTCGCTGCAATCACCGACAACTCAGTTCGCAGCCCTCAAGGACCAGTTCCAACAGCAGCTGCAGCAGCTCCAGCAGTCGATGGCCTTGCACCTCCAGAGCCTCCCTCAGATGCCGCAAATGCCAACGTTCCCCGGAATGCCCATGCTTCCAGATTACCATGCGTATCTGCAGCAAGCTCCGTTCATGCGCCGCATGCAGCAGTTCATGCCGGGCTCTGGTGCTCGACCTGGCTCCCAGGAAGGGAACAGCCCCAAGATGGACACTCGCTGGTGGGATATCTCGTCTTACATGCAGAACAGCGCCGGCGCGCCACCATCGTACGAGGACATTTTCGGTCGCCAAGATTCTGACACGAAGCAAGAGTCTGCCATTCGAGCTGCCACCGACGCCGAGGCCGACATTAAATGCGCCACCATTTACGACCAACCGTCTACGTCGACAGCGGCCGAAGCAGCACAGACCAGGGCCAAATCGCCGGGTATTCTGAAGATTGGACGGAAGAATGCCATTACGAAGGAGCAACAAGAACAGTTCCTGCGCGCACACGAGAAGAAGCTGAAGAACCTGAGCAGCGACCGAAACCTCTTCTTTGTCTGGGTAAGTCTTGTCCTTGCCTCTTGCTGTTTCTTTCAATGCCTTCGTTACTAATGCCGTTCAGATCCCGCTTCTCGTGGTGATGATTTGCGCCATGCTGTACAGCTACTTCCCGTCGCTGTTCCCTTTTCTCTGGACGTCCGTACGAGCCTTGGTTCAAGTCGGACATGGCCGTGTCGCGCGGGCGATTGAGAATATCCCGGAGCGCGTCGTCGAGGTATAATGCCTGATGATGATTGTTTGTTTGTTTTCTCTTCTAGAGTCCGGCGCTTCGATATTTGGTGGTGGTTGGGATTTTCACATTCGGGTTGTTATACTCAGGGGGCCTCGTTTCTCCTTTCGCTGATGAGGGCCCCCACTACCATCGTTTTCAAACAGTCCTGCTAGATGGCTGCGGATTACATCAGGTTTCATTTTTCAAGAGGCGGGGATACAGGATCGGGGTGTGGACAGCGCGTGGCTGGGTGAAGAGCGATGCGTTGTTGGGGGATTGTTTTTTCCTTCTCCGCAACTTAATGAGGTTTTGCTGCAGGCACGCTCAATCTCGAGCGTTACCCGACGGAAACAGCAATGGGATAATTGTCCCTGACATATGGGTGTTGTCGTTGGCTGCCGGGTTGGGCCAACTGGTGTTATTCGTGTAAATTAGGTAGCCAATAGCATAAGGTAGCCATTGCAAGAGTCTACTTGCGAGGAAAGATGCTGTTATCCACTTCAGCCGCGGTCCAGACGTAAAAGTCGTGAAATAGCAGTGTGCATGTATTCTCCGTCAAGTCATGAGATTATGTAGATGCATCATGCGCGCAAGCACTCCGTCTGTCTGCACAACCCCAGAATCACCTCGTCAACCAGCCGTTCCACAGTGCCCTCACAAATCTGCTCGTATCTCGGCAGCAAAAATAAATGCAAACATGATAGATACACCCGGTTCTGTAATGCTCCCGTGCCGCATCCGGCGTTCCATGTACATGAAGTTTCTCATCAGTCGTGACACGTGGCCGTCAACGTCCGTCCCTCTCGGGCCTCAATGGCAACCTTGTCCCTGCCCTGCGCACCATCTCTCGACCGGAAAAAAGGGCATGTTCACCGCCGCAGCCCGCGCCAGGGCCCGGAGTTCTCGCGGTCCCGGCCGTACGTGAACTTGGCGGGTATGGCGGGCACGCTGGGGATGCCGCGGTTGACGTCCGGGACGACGCTCAGGGGCTCGGCGCTGGTTCGGGGGCGAAGCGTGCGCGAGGACAGCGAAGCGGTGCACAGGGGCGGTGTCGGCCTCGTGGCGGCGTCGCCGGCGTGCCTGCCGCGCAGCGAGTATGTCTCCTGAGGGTCCGGGGGACCGCCATCCGGAAATGAACCGCCAGGGACGCGCTTGGTGAGCGTGGCGGGGACCGCGTCGGCCATGGAGATGCTGCGGCGGCCGCTGGGGGCGAGGATGCGGCGCGAAGTGATGCCCCGCAGCTTGGGGAGGGAGATGTCGCGGCTGGCGGAGCGGCGGAGGCGCTTGGGCAGGAAGCGGTGGGCGAGCGTCGAGGCGTCCTCGTCGGCGTCGCCGTGGCGGGTGTCGCCGCCGCTGTCGATGTTCATGCTGGCCTCGGCCTCGGCCTCGTCGTCGTCGTGCTCGGCGGCGGTGCGCTTGGTGCCGCGCGAGGAGGCGCAGCTGGCAGGCGAGCAGACGGGCGAGCAGACGGGCGACGCGCGCGACGCCGGGGGCGTGGGCGGCGCGAGGGGCCACTGCGGGTTGCTGTTGGCATCGTGATGCGGGTGGTGACGCGACTGAGGGCGGGCGTCGTGCGCCGTCGAGGGCCGCGTGCCGGGCGGCCGGGTCAAGTATGTGGCATGGCTGGAGAAGAAGCCCGAGGCCACGAGCTGGTGATAGTTGGCCAAGACCTGCTCGCGCGACGGCCGGTCCCCGTCAGCCTCCTCGGGCGCCTTGCTCGCCTCGGCCTGCTTCTTGCTGGTGCCGTCGTCGGCGACAGCAGCGCCGGGGTCGCGCCGCAGCCGCAGCCGCCCGCGCACGCCCTCCCACATCTGTCCGAGGAGCGCCATGCGGCGGCCCTGCTGCGTCCGCTGAGGCGGCGGCGGCGGCGGCCCCTCGCCGTCGTTGTCGCCGCTCCGGGTTCCGTCGTCGGCCATGACGGGCCGCTCGAGGGCGGCGCGCTCGGCGGGCGCGAGCTGTCCGAGGAAGGCGACGGGCGGGGCGGCCGAGGCGCGGTCGTTCATGGAGCCCTCTTGGAAGCGGCTGCGGGCCTGCGCGGCGGCGAGCTGCTGCGCCCGCGTCCGTGGCGGGCCCATGCTGGCGCGTGTATGTATATTCGTGTGTGCGCGCGCGTGTGTGTATATGTGTGTGTGTGTCTTTGTGGTGTTGGCGTCGGGGCGTGGTGCTGGTTCAAGTGAAGCCGTCGCAAGTAGCTCGGGTAACGCAGGGAGGGCGGCGTCGACGAGATGCGCGGCTCCCGTGCCAGGCTGACAGTCGGCGAGCAGAGCTTCGCAAAACAAACAATGCCAAAAGCACAGGCGATGCAATGCAATGCGTCGGTTCTGGTCGAAGTCGAGTGAGTCGCTGCCGTTTCGAACAATGCCCTTTGTTGACGTTGCCTTCCATTCGTGGCATGGCGCGCCCCACCCCGTGATCTCACCACGGCAACGGCGCTGGACCCTTGTCGTCGGCCCCACAGAACCGGGGCGAGCCGCCTGCCTCGGTAGGTCGTAACGCACCGTTGACGATGAGGTACGGTCTTTGGCATGAGGTCGACCTACCTTATGCTTCGGACAAATTGTAGGTTTTGGGGGGATACTGATTGCCTTACACCCAACGGCTAAGAAAGTCACAATAGTATGCTACGCGAAGCCCACCTAGATGATTCCTCCCTATCCAATAGGCTACGGGACGGTGATATTTCATCCTACAATATACTGGCGCATGGCATCGGGTTCCTAGTGTGGTAAGATTATACGGAGATAAATAAAAGATCAGCACATCTCCTTATTTGAGGTGAACGACTCGGGTGCATCATGGCAAACGCGCGGGCGGTGTTTAATGTGGCACATGTGAGTTTTCAGAATCGTTTAACACTTCTGTAAAAAAAGGGATAAAAAAGGAGAAAAAAAAGAAAGAAAAAAAAATGAGGAACACCCGATTTGAACGGATAACCTTCAGGAAATTCCAAGTCTGGAATCTGACTGCTTGTGAGTTAGTCGTTGGACTCGCCGATGGGGCTGTGGATCGTCACATACCGCGCTACCGTTGCGCCAGCCCCCCATTTGATGAGAAGAATACACCCGCAAACGCTGCAGATGAAGGAAGATACGCTAGGCACAGAAGCCATCGGCAGGACCATGAACTTCCACCACAACGTGCGGAACGCTACAGGATGAGCAAAAGAAACGTCGGGATGCACAAACCAGGGACAAGACGTGCCAGCTCGAAGCTGCTGCCACCTGCGTGCCACCTTGCCGTGTATAGCACAAGAAATGTTTACTTGCAATGATCATGACCGGCCGAATAAACCAGTCTTTCTCCCCTGCTACTACTTCCCTGTTGCCAAGTGGCAGATGCACCGAACCTGTGTGACCCCATCGCCGACAGTGCGTTAGCAAGGCCTTTCTGCGTAAGGACGTGGGTTGGCTGCTCATAACAGGGCCGCCTCGCTGTGTCCAGGATTCATCTCCTCCATCTCAGTATTTGAGTGACCTCGCTGCCTTAGAGAGACATACATTTGCGAAGCTCATTGAGCATGATTTCCACCATTGTTGGCATCTTGACAGCCAGCGTGCTGGCCAGCCAGCTCTTCCGTCTACATGCCATCCATGGCCTGTTCGGTGGATGTCGCCAGAGATCGGACACATCGCACCAGACCTTCTTCACACTATCGAGGTTTTATGTCAAAAGACGGGGCGCCAACCACGTCCTCTCGGAGCGCAATCCCATCATCTTTGACTTCCGGCGCGCCGCGCCCAACGTCTTCGTCGAGGTCCCTCCCGGGAGTGATTGGTACGGCGTGAGGCGCACTCATAATACAGAGGAGGCGTGCATCAGTATCCAGACGCGGTCAGGGCAATGGGCGTTGGATATCATGCGCACAGGCCCCCGGCCTACTTTCTGGGGTCCCGAGCATCCCCGTAGGTGGTACAGGTACGAGAGCGATGGCGACAGAAACGTTGCGGCCACTGCGGAGATAATCGGGTCGAGGCAAACTCGCGAGTTCTACCACACCATTGCGAGCGCGGAGAAGATGCAGAGCTATGTTTCTCGCTCTGCACTACACCGCTGTGGCTGCGGCTGCTCTGCGCGCTTGTCTGCCGAGTCCCTTCGGCCAAGACGTGGTTTGTGCACGAGGTTCTTTGGATCCAGCTCCGCATGATCTTCTACAAGAACGATTACTGGGAATATCGCGGGGCCTGCTACTTCTTTCGCAACTTCTACTGGATGTGGTCGCCGCAGTGGGTGATGGACTTTGAAGCCTGGAGCGAGTTTGCCAGATCTCACGTTGCGCTGTGGCTAAGCTATCGGACGGGGAAGCTCTTACGCCGAGTATACGCTGGTGAATGATGAACAAGCGAAATAATAGCTAAAAACCCCGGCCTTTGGTCCTTGAAACGCACGAATGAATACCTCCGATTCTGCGCCCCGAATTGGAATTGCAGAAGGATGGACTGGTTCCAAGGCTAGTTATTGTGTTATACTCAGACTCACAATTGGCCATCCTTATGACGCCTGGGAAGAGTCACGAAAAGGAATCGGGAACTCAAAGCCAGCGGGAGTTTACAAGGACCAGCATCCAGAACACAAGGAACATATGTCTACAAAACTCAAAAGAACCCAAACTAGAATGTGTCAGAGCATCGGTTGCGGGCATGTTTCACTGGGAATTGAGGATCACAACGTGGACATATTGTTGGGCACCGCGTCACAGGCTAGAGCAACTCATACGCGCCGAATGTTCATTCTGCATCTATTCCTAGCTCCCCTGCATCTGCCAAAGCTCCCCACCATTCGCCAAATGCCCTTTTCCAAGCATCTTTCGTCCAGAAGACGCCCTGACGTCTCTGGGTGCCAAAACCCTCTTCCCGTTGACGCATTGCCCTGTCGTCATTACCCAGTAGGTCTGTTCCGAGTTGCTCCACACATAGAATGCTCTTGTTCAACGTCAGAAAGCACCGCGCAGCTTCGTCTCGAAGCCTCTCGTGGCCGAACGTGGCACGGAAATGATTTGGTAATATGTCGATCAACTCCTCGAATGGAGAAAGAGATAGTGTGGAAGTGAAATGCCGCAGCAGAATGATATTGTCGACAGAGGGCGCACGACGCGGCGAAACGCGGTCACCGACCGACCGCCATGCCCATCGGTCTATGCAATTGGAAATAGTCCCGAAAATAAGTTGGTAGAAACACAGAGGCTCGACACTCCCGGTCGCGGTCCTTTACATCGTCTTCGCTGGCGACGAAAGGCCTGGCCTGTAGAAGCAAGTGCGCCAAAAACGCCGTTCCCCATATCCAAAAAGAAAATGAAAAGCACATGTCAACCTTGGCCAAGATTGCAGCGAAAGAGCAAACAACACCGACGCCCATGTATTGTACTCCCGTTTCAGGGCACCGCAGATATGTCGCAGCACTTGCATCATTGCCATTGACTGAACGTGACGACTCCGATCTTGCCATCGGCGCGTGAATACATGCCCTGGTCGGAATCCGCCACACCAGTCCGCCCCTCTCCGTGGTGCGGATCCAGTTGCCGCCGACCGTTGTGCAGGGGCTGAACGTTTTGGTGGAAGACGTAGTCGTGTTTCCGCTTGCCACCGGTGGACGTGAGTGGCGGCGCCGGCAACGGCTCTGTCTGCGCCTCGATGGGAGGCAGCGGCGACACCAGCGAGGCAATCTTGAGAGGGGCGAGTGAAGTGGGAGGAGGTTGATGGGTCCGCGGCCGTTGCGGCGGCGCCGGCAGGATGGGAGTCGCAGAATACGAGGTTTGCGAGTGGTGCGAATCCCTCCGTGACTGGCTGTCGGCTGATGAGAAGACTGACGGGGAGGGGGTGACGTAGCTGCCTGTCGCTCGATCATACTCTTGCTTGACAGGGGCTGAAGGCGACGGGCACGTCGTACTCGGTGCCCGAGCGTGATGATATGCGCCGTATTGTGACTGAGACGTCGAATACGGCCCGGTCGCCGGGGATATTGGCGGCGCCGGCATGCTGGACTGGTGTGAGTAGTGCCGCGGCGTGGCGTACTGCGGCCCCGAGGAATCACCAAAGGAGAGGTGCCCGCGGCTGGCAGGCTGAGGAGGCTCGTAGCCCGGAGGAGGGGGGCGCGGCGGATATGAATCCACGCCCGAGGGCCGCCGCGGGACCTCGCCCGCGTACGCAGCGCGGTGCTCGCTCGAGTTGCTGAGTGAGCGGCCGCGCATGCCATGGGGGTCATCCGACGCTGGCGTAACCGTCCTCCGGCGTGAGTACTCCTCTTCTCGCCGGTCGTAGCCGCCCGACTTGCCGTCACGCTTCCTCATGCGAACATCGCGTCGAATTCGAACTCGGCAGCCCTGGTCGGCAACCGTCTTGCTCAGCTGGGTGCTCTCCATCAGGCCAGGGAATTTCTTGGCGCTGAAGACGTTGAAAGGCTGCGTCTTGATCTCCATGCGCCAGTCGACGCCCGGAGGCAGGTCGCTGTCGGCCGGCTCCAGGTCAAAGTCCTTCTCCTCCTTGGTCGTCTCAAACAAGCTGAAGGACAGGCGGAAGTAGCCCTCGTGACGGACAGACAGGTCGGGGAAGATGAAGTACCCGGCCTCGGCAGGTCGGTCCAGGTAAGCCATGCCCGACGCGGGAACGCCGGTGAGAATGGGCGGGTTGCTGGCGGCGGGGGTCTGGACGCGGCCATGAGCGATGGTGCGGGCCTGCTCCAGGCTGGCATAGAGAAAGAAGTTGGCATTGTAGTCGAAGGTGACGTCCTTGCCCTCCTCCACAGTCGGGCCCTCGATGATGCGCAATTCCACAACGGGCGGAGGATCCACTGGCCGTCTGTCGCTGTTGGCTGCCGGCGAAAGTCAGCACATGAGATTGAAGTTGGCCCGGGGCGCACAGCCATGTGGCATTGTGAGATGTCAAAGGCACCATTCACATTGCACACGCGAGACCGGGTGCGTGCACGACGGAGGATCCGGGACGAGGATGGTTTACCTTTCATGCCCGAGCCGCACGCTCTCGCGCGCTCCGGCTGCTGAAGCACCGTCAACTGATACCAGAGGCTCCGGTTCTCCCTGGTGACGCGGTGGATGCGTTGCACCGAGTCCCGCGGGGAGTTTGTGGGGATGGAGGCAGGCGTCGCCATGATGTCGCGTCCGTCCAATGCGGCGTGAAACGCAGCGTGGTGGTGGTTCGTCGAGCTGTCTGCCCTGCTCGAGGATGTCAGGTCGGGGGAACGTTCTCTCGAGGCAGGATGAGCGAGGAGGCACGGCGTGGGAGCACTCATGGCAGACGCAGGCCCGAGGGACTCCCCAGACACCGGTCGAAAGGCTGGATAGGGGCAGGAGCAGGAGGCAGAGGCTCGACTCACCTGCGATGAGAGCACAAACGTCGGTCGGCTGGCAGCCGCCTTTCTGGCGGAGCTCGCTCGACTCTAGCACAACGGGAAGCGCAGACGTGTGAGAGAATACGAGTAGGTGAGGTGCTCCCAGACCAGTCGAGCTGAGACGAGGCAGGAGAATGGACAGAACGCCAGGACCAGACGCAGCAGTCGACGAGTCTTGACGCAGACTGTGTGCGCAAGCAAGAAAAGAGAGGTGGAGGAGCAGCAGCACGGGTAGATACGACGGCAGACGAGGATACTGGCAGACCGGGGGCGAGAAACGGCTCCGTGGGAGCAGGTACATGCGGTACCGTGCATGCGTCGCAGCACACACACGGCCGGGACGAGTTAGGCCCGTGCGGGCCAGGCGAGGGCGGAAGGGAACTGCTGCAGCGGGTGGCAGCGGCGATATCGAGGTACGAGCACCAGCAACCACGTCCACGGGCGGCAGCGGCGGGCAGATCTCTCGTCCCAGCAATCGAAGGGGTGCGCTGGGCATTGGGCACAGGCAGGCTGCGCCGCCGGGCTGGGCGGCCGCTGGTTGGCTGCCCGTCACCGGACACAGCAGCGGGCTCCGAGAGTCTGGGTAGCGGGTGCAGCTGAGCCCGGCCAGCACCAATGAGCGGCGCGCAGGGGGTCGTGCGGTGCCCAGTGCCAGCGTCTCCAGTGGACCGTTAGGGGCCGGAGGGGAGGGATGGGGGGGCTCCTCTCACGGGGAGGGCGGACCGCCGGTCCCCCTCCTCGCGGTGGGCGGCGCGCCTGGGGGTGTAGGGTAGGCCGGCGCGACTTGGT
>JALHCF010000141.1:0-45583 GCA_024341135.1 Tolypocladium album
TTGCTCGAGAAGGGGGCCGACCTCGAGGCGAGAGACCAGGATCGCCGCCGGACGCCGCTATCGTGGGCCGCTGAGAACGGGCACGAGGCCGTCGTACGGCTGTTGCTTGAGAAGGGGGCCGACCTCGAGGCGAGAGACCAGGATCGCTGCACGCCGCTATCGTGGGCTGCTAAGAACGGGCACGAGGCCATCGTGCGGCTGTTACAGAGCTATGCCGATAGTAATACCCGGGCTACCTCTACTATACCTCGCTATAATTCGATAGACTTGACTTCATAGTGAATCCTATTATTTCTGACTCGGATTTGTCGTCTAAGGAAGGGTTAGGAAGGCTATGTCAATATATAGCCTTTTATGCCTTCGTTCTAGGGTTTTCTAATAAGTTCTGTTCTCATTTGTCAGTTTGCTGCATTTTAGCGGGCGTTCTGCCGCTGTAACGGTGGCACAACGCCCAGAGCTACGGCAGACTGTTAAATATTGCATCAACCTAGTTACGTAGCACGGCTCTATCTAATGCGAGATGTCGCGCTCGTGCCCCTCTCGCAGCCCTTCTAACTCTTGGAGGCTAACTCGCGGACACGGATACGACGTTAAACCAGGCCTCCATGCCCCCTACCGCAATAATAGCCTAAATTGGCTGGCAGCTCGCTGCCAGGCATCCATGCATTGCTCAGTCAACTCGCGCGACCTCACCGGAGACAAATCCGCAAGTTCCACAGAGTCAAGAGGGACGGAATAAACATGAGCGAATCACGGCTGATGGACCTGGTGCCACGAGCCTATTGTCTGGTGTTTGGACGTGCAAACCGCAGTGCAAGACACGCAGGTGGTGGGCTGAGTTTTGGACTCACACGGAGCCGACCCGCGGGCGCCGCCTGTGGGCCTACGTCCACGTATTACATGGAGTGCGTTCGAATACCACGCTGGGCACTTCTTCAGATTCATCACCTCACCGTGCGATGCAAACATCATGTCCTTCGGCTCCGGGGCCGGAGTTTGGCAGGTACGCACCCGTACGTGAGGTCATGGGAGGCCAAAAGAGCTGACGAGGAGACAGGCCGCCACCGTGGCGACGCTGATGGCTGATGTTCTCATCCACCCCATCGAGACGCTCATCACCCGCATCCAGTCGCCCGACTACGCTGCGCAGTACAAAGCCATCGACGGCTCCCATCGCCGGGCCTTCTTCCGCGGCCTCTACCAGGGCTTCGGACCGACGCTGGTCGCTGGGGTGCCCGCGGCGGCCGCCTTCTTCACGGCCTACGAGGGCATCGGCGCCGCGCTGCGTGACCAGCCCTACGTGCCGGCGGCGCTGGCCCCGGCGGTCGGTAGCGCCGTCGGCGAGGCTGTTGCCTGCGGCATCGTCTGTCCCGCCGAGGTGCTCAAGCAGAATGCGCAGGTGTCGCGCCCCGAGGACCTGCGGCCGGGGACGCGGTCGCACATGGCCGCCGTCATGGACCGCTTCGCACGCCGCCCGGCGCGGCTGTGGACCGGGTACACGGCGCTCGTGGCGGCTCACCTGCCGGGGACCTGCCTGACCTTCTGCCTGTACGAGCTGTTCAAGGGGGCGCTGCTCGGCGAAGGGCGGCACCCCGAGGGCATCGCGCGGCGGGTGGAGGCCAGTGCGGTGAGCGCCGGTCTGGCGGGCGGGATGGTGGCGTGTCTGTTCGTGCCCGTCGACGTGGTCAAGACGAGGATGAGGCTCGCGGCCGGGAACGTCCCGGCTGACGCTGCCGAAGCCAGACCAGCACGTCCGCGACCCAGCGGCCCGTTGGCCGTGGCGAAGGCGATATTGAAGACGGAGGGCGTCCCAGGACTGTTTCGCGGGTTCTCGTTGACGTGCGTGGCTGCCTTGGTTGGGAATGCGCTGTACCTGGGGTGTTATGAAGGCGGCAAGATATATTTCAGGACGTCCGGGGGCCAGGATACGGATGCTGATGAGTTTGCCGGCCGATGATAGGAGGATGGGAAGGAGTAGAGCCCAGCATTTTGTACAATACGATAGACGAGATACCCCTCTGAACATAACTGAATACGAGTACACCTCCTTCGGAAGCACACGAGCACATCCCCCGGAATGGCTACCGAGGGGAGCTATCCTTTGAACCACAAGGGAGTCAGCCAAGCCTGCCATCGGCCGAGACGGTCAACCAAAGGCAAACCTCTCCGCACTGCTGACATGCTGTTGATGACCGGGCATCATCGACCCGTTTAGGTAGGTCGGAGCACGGGCGGGTCTCAAACTGCTGGAGAAGCCCAAATCGGAAACATGACGGCGGTCAATAGGGCTACGTAACTCGGACGGTCGATCATGGCTGCACGAAGAAGCATTGCGCGAGTGCTTCGGATCAGTTGCTCGCCAATCGCAGCACAGCTGAGGACGCCCACGGTGCAGTGGCTAACGAAAAGGCAATCGGCTACGGCACGAATCACACCACCACACATGCATCACGACTCCTCGGGACCACACCCGCGCCCGCACGGGCAACTGCCGGTGGAGGACGGAGGGGTGGATGGGTGGCTAACGGCGACGCGGGTCCACAGCCTGGCCAGTCCCTCGCTGCAATTGCCAACGGCATTTCATGGCAGCGCCGGACCAAGGATGGACGTCTGTTGACCTTACGAGGGGGGCTGTGGGGGCCGTTGCAGGGGCGCAAAACAAAGCTTGGCAAGCTTGAGAAGCCAGCACCGGCAGAACGACGGCCCTTGATCGTTGTCAGTGTCATCAAGCCGTGCGCGCGGCGGTCCGGAACGCTTTCAATGCTCGAGATGTGGCCGGCAGGCACTATAACACGATGGGCCGTGGTTGATGGCGGTACGCCAGGTGGATGGCGAAGGGCCAGCCAATACTTTTGCCTCATGACCCTGGCCTTGCCTTGAGGGCAGCAGTGGATTCAATTGGCGTGGGAGTCAGTCGTTTGCAAATTGACTGACAACGCAGACACGCATCAAGCCCCGGGCGAAAGCCGATGTGATCGGCAGTGGGTCGGCAACTCGGATTGATGCAGATGAGACCACACGTTGGTTGGGAGATGAAATGATGGCGGATCTAACAGATGGAGGCGGCCCCATCCACTTCTTTTTTTATTTACAGCACATGAGTGGACCGGTATTAGGTGAGCGGCCAAGTAGCGTACTCGGAGAGTAGGTATTACTCTGCGGCGGTGGTCATCTTGAAATGTCCTGATGGCGTTGACCAGGAATGGGAAGCCGTTACGAGCACATCTCTCAGCCAGAGTGACTTCGGAGTGCGTGTGCCACGGGCATGACCTGGCTGTCGAGCTATTGGGCGGCCGGCTGCACCGGGCGGTACGCGCGGCGCATGTGCAGGCATTCCAGGTTCCTCTGCTCTTTCGAAGCATGACGAGCGGCTGGTGCGCTCTCTGGAGTGCGGAGTGTGATGGAGACAAGGTCGAGACAGCGGGTGAGAAGGGTTCGACAGGACACTGCAGTGAGACAGGCGGTGACTTGTCACGCGAGAGGCAGACAGACGGCTCTCGATTCAATTGCCTGTCGGAGCCATAGCCCCATGACAGGTCCGCTCGGCCAAGCGCTTACATGCTGCTGCGAGAGAAGACACGAGGGGGCCAAGGAACAGGAAATGAAGCCATACCAAGTAGCCAAGATAGCAACGCAGTGAGCAGGGAGACGACGGCCGGCGTCATGCAACTCCCCATCCCGTTCATTCCAGGACGAGCATCTCAATGCCAGCCCCCACGGGCCGCAATGCGTTGGCAGGTCAAGCAAGCGCCGACCTCCATGCAGGCCCGGGAAAGGCTTCCGTTGCCTGCCAATCCCCGCGACGCCCGCCTGGCTCAACCAGATATACAGACCCGGCACAGGCTCACTTCACCTCCGGGTGAGACGCGCATGGCACTGGCAGCTGACGCCGAGGGCAGCGGCACGAGTCGCGATGGCACTTCCCTGGCACCAGCGGGCGGAGCCTCACGTTCCCATGCGACGCTACAAGTACTAACCTTGAGGCTGCACCTCCACTAAGAGCGCAGCCGATCGCAGCCCCGTCTGGCGCCGTGCCCCGCCCAGGCAGCGCCTGCCGAGGGCAGATCCAGCGCCCAGGGCCCGCCGCAGCGTGCACCTCGCCCTGGAAGGCGCCCTGTGGAAGGGCGCTCCAGCCAACGCCAACGGCGTTATTCCCGTTCCGTCACTGCCTTACCGCATCGTTCCATCCTACCGCCTCCCATTCATTCCCTAGCAGAAAATCTTGGATCCTCCACATCCAACCGCCCATCTCACCCGCCTCTTGTTGCACCCGAAAACACCATCACCACCAGCGCCGGCCACAGCGAGCGACGCCGCACCTGCCACCGCGGCCCGATCAATCTCCCGTAGCCGGCCTCCACTGGGTCTGTCCCTCGACCGCCGGCTCGTTTCAATTCCGAAGCTCCCTCCACGAACCGCCAGCCGCCGCCGCCCGTAGCGACGACGACGACGAAAGCGAATCGCTGCCCTGGATCCATCTCACGACCGCCCGCTCCCTGTCCCGCTGCTTCAGCTGCTGGCCCTGCCGTAACCTAGGCTGCCGGGTCTGCAGGAGAGCACAGTGGGACCATCGCCGCTGCGCATGCCTCGCGCGTCAGGCTCGGGCAAGCGACAGCAAGGCATCGGCGCAGGAAACCGCGACTCGAGGCACGACAATGGGCTTGTAGGCCCTGGGAAGCGAGTATCGACCAAGAAGAGTCAAGGCCACCTTGACGGCTCTGCGAGGTCCCCCGATCCTCTCGCGGGCCACGCAGGGCCGTCTCCGCCGTCGCTTCCGGTCAGCTGCTTCAACGGCCTCGCCTGCTCCAAGAACCACCCCGACGCCGCCGCCTCCGGGCCCGACAACCGATCCAGCAATGTCCTCCGAAGAGGTTCCACCGGCACCTACTCGGAGACGTCGTCCGAGTCGTCCGGCTCCAACATGGGCGCCGCCGGCGTCGTCGAGGGCGGCTACCGCCAGATCGACGTGAACGCCACCAAGAATGTCGACGTCCACCGCGACTCCGGTCCCCTCGAGCTCGCCGCCACCGTCGTCCGGTCCCTGCCCGTGCAGGACACCCTCGCCATTCTCATCATTCTCATGCACATCCCGTACCTGTCGCTGAGTTTCGTGTATCTGATCTTCGCCTCCCTCACCTTCGTCCCCCCGGTCGCGAACAGGGCCGGCGTCAACTTCAACTTTGGCGACATGCTGGACGGCAACTCGCATACGCCCTCGCTCGGCACGATCGTGTGCATGGACTTCTTCTTCTTCCTGATATGGGTGTTCCTGTGGCCGCCTATACAGGATTTCATGCTCGATTTTGCCAAGCCCATCATCGCCGTCACGCTTGGCGGCGGCACCAGCGCCAGGGATGGCACTTCCAGAGGCGTCACCGTCTGCTTCACCTGGGTCCTGCTCCACAAGCTGATCCGGGCCTCGAAAGCGTACTGGCCTCGGATGGCGCGCCACGTTCCAGACGCGTGGCGCATGCCTGCCATGTTCAACGACTCGTTCAATCCACCGTCGACGCCGTACGATAAGAGAGACACGCATGGGTGGATTCAGAGCATCTTGGCAATTCACATCCTGACGCAGGGCATCGTGCGGTACATTCGCGAGTGGTATCTGAAGCGTGAACGGTTCAACGCGGCAGCCGGTATCGGTGACCCAGAGGTTGGGAAGAACGCCGGGTCAGCCGGGACAAGCGCAGCGAACGGTGCATCATCGATTGATGCACCCCACGAAGGAGCTTTTGTCGCCCCCGACTCGGAATCACTTTCCGCGGTGCCAAATCCAGCGATTATGACGAAGAAACGAAGAAAACAGAGCGCGCAAGTTCGCTTGCAACAGCCCCTATGGGCCGCACTGGCCAGTACCAAAATTGTTGCCATTAAGGAGTACGAGCTTTCGAGCTGGGGAGGCGGACCGAGCGGCGCCGACAAGCGAGATATCCATAATTCGGGAAACGCCCCGTCCTTTGATCGAAAGCCGAAGCAGATTTGGATCTCGTACATCGGTAGCGACGAAGTCTGCTTCAACACCAGCCACTTCCCCGAACCCGGCGACGACTCCCATGCGCCGTCGAAAGTCGCGGGAACGGCAGCCCGGCCAGCCGGTTTGGACACGTCAAGACCATTTTACGTCAGGATCAACAACGCCTTCTGGCAGCCCACTCGCATCTTCCCGGTCCAAGAGTCCGACGAGGAGTGCGCGGAAGGTCTCAAGTGGACCGGCGACATATACGGCCTGCGACCCGCCTCCAAGTACGTTTGCGAGTTTGTGGACACTCGAACCGACAAGGTTCTGTTTACGACGAGCATCCGCACGGTCAAGGAGCCTCTGCAGGAGCACGACCCGATGTCCCCCGGTTTACCCAATGGCCAGCAACCTCTCCGCCCGGATTCGCCCACGACGACACTACGTACCTCCATTGCAGCCGCCGAGGCCAAGCTCGCCGACGAAAAGAACCGACTCAAGACCTGGCGCAAGGAGTGGAAGACGCGCACCAATGCTCTCCGCAAGGAAAATGAGCTCGCCGACAACCAACTCTCGTCAGCGGGGAACAGCGACGAAAAGTACAAGCAGAAGATTCGACAGCAGGAGACGCAGAAGGCCCAGGCTGAACGTGACACGGAACGCCTCGCCGAGCAGCTGAAGAACTTCGACACTGCGCCGGAGCTGACCGAACACAAGAAGAAGGCGGAACGCGCCTACTCTGCCGAGAAGAAAACCTTTGACCTGGCGCAGAAGCAGTTCAAGGAGTACAAGTCGCAGCTGGAAACCGAGGTCAAGGAGAAGGAGGTGGAGCAGTCCAACCTCAACACCCGACGCAACAAGATCGCCACGCGAATCGCCAAGGTCGAGAATGAGCTTGCCAACATCACCGATGCCAACAATCGGGGCTTGGACGAGGCGGAACGACGGAGACAGGAACGGGCCAGGTGGCTGGAGCAGGTGAACGCGATTGAGAACAACTACTCGGAGCGCCTCGGGCATGTCATTGCCACCAACAACGCGCGCCGAGAGAATCTTCGCAATCTCCAGGCCCAGCTACAGGCCTTTCATGGATACCTGAACCCGGCGAACGGGATGCCTTTGGACGTCAACCCTCCCCTGATGCCTGAAGCAGGCCGTCCGCCGTATCAGCAGTCGAGCCCGTGGAATCCCAATCCCGCGGCCGTGCCTCACTATCCCAGCGGCCTCTGGACAGGCTCCTCTGGCGACGCCATGCCGCCGGTCTCTGCTCCATCCGGGCCTCCCGGCATCTCAACCTGGCATCAACCTCAAGCGGCCAGTCCTTACGAGTCGCGGGGCGCCAAGGCGAGGGGTCGTAGTTCGAGCATGCTGAGCGACGTGAGCGGCTTTACCGAGGCTAGTGAAGAGGGGTCGAAGTCTCCTCCCGCCAGGGCGCATCGGCGACCGCAGCCCGCCTTTGTGAGGAGGATCGGGGAGACTGCGAGCAGCGGCAGCAGCGGGAACGGCAGCGTAGGCGATCCGCCGAGCCCGACTTGATGGCTTGAGAGGACTGAGGCCTGTGGCTACGTAGCTAGGTATTGGGAGTGAGTTGGCATACTGGCTGTTCAATGGAATGAAGAAGCGTTTCTGAAGGGTGAAGTTTCTCCGTGACATGTCCCGATCAGGTCACAGCCAAGAGTTGAGGTCTTGTAAATGGTACCGAGCCCGACCTGCATCTTGACTGTTGAAGTCGTCCGTGGAGCTGTCGAAAAAGTGACGTACTCGGTACGTACTCGTAGAGGGTTCGAGTCCCCCCGCACACGGGCCTGCCCTGCAGACTGCACAGCTAGCACGGCTAGCGCCAGGGTCCCGCAGCGAGTAGCCAGGCACCGCGTTTGCCGACGTCCAATCGACACCGATCCGCCATTCCGCGACAGGTGAGACAGCTAAGCTTCATGCACAGTTGAGCACGCCAGCTTCTGCGACGCTCGCGAGCCCGCCGTGCTTCTCGCTGCATCTGCACTGGAGATGACTGCGACTGCGGCGCCGAAATGGACTTTGTGAGCGGCATCGCCCCGTGCGGCCGGATGGACGCTCGAGACTGACCTCTCTCGGCAGTGGTCGCGCTTGTTGAGCCCCCTTTCCTCCGGCACCTCTCGCCAGGACCAGGCCAAGGACCCGGCGAAGCGGCTGCACCGGTTCGAGAAGGAGTACGGAAGTTTGCTGGTAAGGGGACACCCCGGGTCTCGCCCGCAGACGCGGATGGTCTTGCTGACGATGGCTCCGTCCGACAGTCGACGTGGCGCACGTCGTCGAACCTCTCCCGCGACAGCGAGGCCGCCGAGACGCTCGAGATCCGCCTCCAGGAACTCACCAACATCCTGAGCGACGAGAGCCGCCGGCCGCTGCCGCACCCTTGCATCCAGTATGCCTCCATCAAGCAGATATTCGTTCCAATCGGCAAGATCGCCACGACGTCGTACAACGAGTGGATCATCAAGGAGGCCGTGCTCTTCTTCGCGACCCTGATCGAGAGCGAGGAGGAGGCCTTCGTCGAGAACCCGACCTTCTCCGCGAGCCTGACGAACCTGCTGGTGCGCATAACCGGTGTGAACAGCGTTCGGCTGGGCCTGGACACGGAGTCGCGCGTCGTCGAGCTGGCCTTCAACATCACCACCAAGATTCGCCTGGACCCGGACATCTTGCCGGCGTGGTTCAGAACGCAGCAGTCGGGGCAGCAGACCGTCGATGACCGAGGCCGCGATGTCCATGAAAAGTTTGCCGGCCGGACCCAGAGGGCCGACTTCCCTCTCTTCTACATCCTCATGGACTATATTCACCACGAAGGTAAGGTGGGCGACTTTGCGCGGACTGGCTTGCTGTACATCATCGAGGCTGCTTCAAGCTCCGCGGCTCTGGAGCAGTGGATCGTCGAAAGCGACCTGTCGACGCTGATGGCTACCGGACTGGGAGCCTTGTACAGCCAGCTGAGCCGCAAGCTCGTCATCGACCATCCTCCCCACGACCTGCCGCCCATCCTTGCTCTCTCAGACTACGAACATCCGACATCCAATTACGAGGTCATAAGCTCGTGCTCTCCTGAGTTTCAGTCGCATCTTGAAACCTTTCTCTCTCATCTCTTGTTTTGGCAAGACGTCTTGAACCATTGCAGATCTGTGGAAGTCAAGTCCACTCTTCTAGAGCATTTTCAGGTCATCTTCCTACAACAGCTTCTGTACGTGGCATCATCACCGATATCTGACGCATTGTTGCTAACGGGGTTCAGGTATCCGTCGCTGCTCGAGTCATCCGATATTGACGGAGGCTCCTCCGTGGCGGTCTTGACGTACTTGCGCCGCATCCTGGAATCATTGGATCATCCCGACATGATCAATCTCATTCTTCACTACCTCTTGGCTCTTCCTGATAACTTACCGTCGAAGGAGGAGCCCCGATCGTCCGTCAGCGACGCGAGGAAACGCAAGTCCATGGATCTCGCGACCATGATGGCCGAAAGGTCTGAGGAGACTGCAACGCCTTTGCTCTTCAACCTGGTAGATCTGATCCTTGCCTGCTTGAGGTCTCGGAACCAGCAGACTATTCACGTCACGCTTCAGCTTGTGTCGGCGATACTGAAGAGGCACCATCGGTACGCCGTCATCACCTTGCTGAAAACTGAGGCCCTCCCCAGCGGCACGATTGACCGCACAGTGGGCGCCCATGAGCAGGAGGTGGATTATCTGGTCTCTCTAGCCAGCTACATCGGGGGACATGGCAATTTCAACGAAATCTACGAAAACATCCTGAAAGACACCATGACACGGCTCGAGAGCCACCCGTGTTCTTTGAGGCTAGTCGCTCCGAGGGTGTCTACAAACAACCACAAACTGCCGGCCGTCCCAGATACTCCAGCGGGCGCCCCGCGAGACGTCCGGGAACACACTCTTCGTGCGGATGATCCGCTGCTTAATGCCATACTTGATCTTCTGGAAACCTTCTTCATCAACCCCGTCGAGACAAATCTGTCGGTGACGGAGACAGTGGTTGACCTCGCCATCTGCGGATACATGAGCATTTCGGGCTGGCTGGCCCGGAGCCCGAAAAGTTATACGTATATCGAGGACCAGGCTTACGAGGAGGAGCTTGCAGATGAGACGTCGACCGCCAGTGACGCTTTGGATTCACCTATAAGCGCTACCGCTGCTGATCAAGGTCCACAAGACCCTGAAGCTCAAAAGCTCAGAGATCTTGAAAAATGCAGGCGCAGACCCATATGGTCGCAGGACTCCGTCCCACGTGTTTTGAGGGTTCTGAAGAATCTGTGTGACCAGGTCTCGTCGTACAAGGAGACAATACCTCGGTTTGAGGATCTTTTGCAGCAGCGGCGGGAGGCGTTCCAGACGGCGGATTCGATGCTGGACACCCCGGCTCCTGCGCGCAAGGTGTCACTGCCGTCGCAGGGAACACCGGAGCGCCCTAGCATGGACGAAGTCCTGCGAGCAAGTTCCCCGTCGCGGCCTTCGGCGCTCGAGGGGTTCGCGCAGCGCCTGCTATCGGAACTTGGAACACCAAGCCGGACCGGGAGCCCTAGGGGCCGCAAGGAGCAGAGGCAAAGCTCCGGCGCGTCGACCCCTGGCTCCGGATCTGGCACATCGGAGATGATAACGCCCAAGGCCATCCGCGTGCCCCCGAAGGAGTTCCCGATCAACTACACCTACCCCATCAGGAGTGTCGTCGCTCGAAGCCTCTCTCGTGGCAGCGCCGGGAGCGAGGCAGACGCCGCGAGCGAGATCGACGCCGTCGCCGCCAGCCAGGCCTCGGCCTTCGCAGCCATTGACCAAAGCATCCTCGCCAGGCGTGTGGGGCTGCCAGATGACACTCTCAAGCCAATTCCCTTGAAGCTGGATAGAGATATGCCGTCTGAGCCTGCCAAGCCCGTGGACGAGACGGAAGAGAGTGGGGACTGGGATCAGACACACGCCAGCGAGGATGCAACCGGTGCAGCGGGTGAGACTGACGCCGAGGAGCAGAGTGAAGCGACAAAGGTGTCGGTGTCGCACATCATCACCAACGTCATCATTTTCCAGTCGTTTGTCCTGGAGCTGGCGAGCTTGATGCAGGGCAGGGCGGGTCTGTTCGGGGAGGTTCGTTACGTGTAACTAGACGTGCATTTTAGAGTGATACCATACAGCGAGAGAAGCATGGTGGATACTATTGTCTTCTTTGGCAGCTTGAAAATTGCATTGCTAGGAGATGGCTTTGTTGCCTTCATCTTTGTCTCTTTATCATGTTTCATATCTTCATTGACACCTCGAGAGTGGCTCCACGCAAGCGCTCTTCCATAACCTGAATCTCAGGACTAACAGCACTAGACTTTGGGAGATGGGTAATGTGGCATGGTTCGTTCGACTAAATAGCGGCATTCGATTTAAGACCAAGACTCGGAACAATGCCCAACGTACAAGGCATTTGTGCACACGACTGACGGCTTTGTAGGTCAAGTCTAGGTTAGGCTGCATGGCCCAGGACGCACGCGGGACCCAATCAGGGCCCCTGTCTCGCCATCACGAGATTCAGAGAGGTGAGACTGGGGGTCACGGGCCGGAAATAATGACCCTGTCGAACGTTGACGTCCCCGCAAACGGCAGCAAGAGAGTCGATGCCGGGTTCGACCCTGACTGGCGGCGATGGGATCATCTCGTTCCCTGACGAGGCTGCGCCGCGTGGATGCCTTTGGAGATCAGCGTCCATGCGCGCGCGAGTTGGCCAACGGCGCGCTGACAGCGTAAGGAAGACGCTGTCATCGACGGCGCGATGCTCCCTCGGAGGCTGCCCTAGAGCAGTAGCGTTGCCATGTCGGTGAGGGCCCGGCTTCGTGCAAATCTCACGGACCCAAACCATCCAACAAGCAGACGAATTGAACAGAGCCATGACCGCGTGGCCAGCAGACGGCTCCCGGATCGCCCCCTCCCTCCCTCCTCCTTGCGTCGGCCGGCTCTGCAAGGGAGGCGGCCACGAGAACAACAATGCGCGCGCTCGCTTCCCGCCCGCATCTCCCGCGTCCCACGACGCATCCCCGGCCCCGTTGAGAGATGGCACAGCTAGCAATACGTCGCCATGCAGCAGCCGTCGACGGGCCCGTGTGCCTCGGGTTACGTCCCTCACCGCCCGCTCCGCGACCCGCCGTGGTTGGTTGGTCGGTTGGTTGAAAGTACGGATGCTCTCTGCTGCATTCGACGCGCCTATACGAGAGGACGCACGCACGCACGCACGCTCCCGTCGACATATTAATTTACCGACGACGACTCGGCGTCACCATGCGCCGCATATTCCAAGGCTGGAGGGCGAGGCGAACAACCCCCCCTCCCCGGCCCCGTCCGTCCCGGCAGTCGGTCGGCCCCGCAGCTTGCCGGGTGCTCGGGCCTTTGGTCCTGACTCGACGCAACCTGGGGTTGCGTGGCTGGCCCCCGAATCGTCCCAAGACACACACGAACCAACAGTCCACCGCAGCAAGCGCGTCGCAGAGCGAGCAACCCCCTACTCCGATCCGTGCGGGATGCGCGATGGCGTCAGGCAGCAGACTCGGCCGGCGTCGCATCTCGCCGTTGCAATGCCATGCGCCTGCTGCAGCTGCTTCGCGAGACGACTGCCGGCCATCATCTGACCGTGCGGGCCGCAGCCCGCGGTGAAGGTTCCGCCTCTAATTACTACGTGGTTGCTTGCCGCAGATGATGTTCTGCTCATATACGGCGCCGTCCTTGCTGCTCGGCCGTTGGTCGCGAAGTGGAGTGAGTGTTGGGCGCAGCAATTTTATACTTCTGCCTCTGCCCCCAACTTTGAGTCAAAAAGTTGGGCCGTCCTGGCCTCGCACCTACTTAAAACTTCATCATCTTCTGAGTGGTCCTGAGTCGTTTACCTGCGAGTATCCCGCGATGCTTTCGTTCACCATCTTTGCCCTCTTGCAGGCCGCGTGGGCTCTGCCGTCTTCCTTGAGTGGCGACTTGACGGTCCATGAGGCAAGCCTTCACCATGACCGGTCGCCCGCCCAGCACGGCTTGCCGGATGAGCAATACTTCGAGCAATTGGCCAAGTCCGAGGGCCGGAAGTACTGCGTCGTCCGGCCGCAGGGCGCCGACGACGCGCCCGCCATCATGCACGCCCTCAACAAGGACTGCCGCTCCAAGGGGCTCGTCTTCCTCCCCGGGCCCGTCTACAATATCCGCACCAACATGACGACGCTCGACATGGACGACGTCGTCATCAAGCAGTACGGCCGCCTTCTGTGGAGCACCGACATCGACTACTGGCGCTCCGTGTCCATGCCCATCGGGTTCCAGAACCAAAGCACCGTCTGGTACTTTGGCGGCGACAGGGTCACCTGGGACGGCCACGGCGTCGGCACCCTCGACGGCAACGGCCAGGTGTGGTACGACTGGGCCAAGAGCCAGGGCAACCTGGCGCGCCGGCCCATGAACGTCAACTTCCGCAGGCTCACGAACTCGGTCGTCAAGCGGCTGCGCTTCGTCCAGAGCCAGATGTGGACCATGGCCATCACGTACTCGCACCACGTCGAACTCGACGATATCTACGTCAACAGCACGTCCCGCAGCCAGTGGAACACGCTCAACACGGACGGCTGCGACACCGTCTACTCGGACAGCATCACCTTCCGGCGCTGGGACGTGACCAACGGCGACGACGCCATCGCCCTCAAGGGCAACTCGAGCAAAATCGCCGTCTACGACAGCGTCTTCCGCGACGGCCAGGGCATCGCCATCGGGTCCATGGGCCAGTACGACGGCAGGTTCGAGTACATCACCGGCTTCTACGCGCGCAACATCACGCTGCGCAACACGGCGCACGTCTCGTACCTCAAGACGTGGGCCGGCACCTCGCGCGGGTACCCGCCCAACGGCGGCGGCGGCGGCGTCGGCCACGCCAGCAACATCGTCATCGAGGACGTCAAGATCGACCGCCTGCGCAGCCAGCCCTTCTTCGCCTGGCAATGCGAGAACTACTCGGGCTGGGCCGGCAAGGACTGCAACTCGAGCAAGTTCAAGCTCAGCAACGTCGCGTGGCGCCGCGTGAGCGGCACGGTCAACGACGGCGTCAAGGAAACCGGCTGGTTCCAGTGCAGCGCCGCGGCGGGCGGCTGCGACGACATCTCCGTGTCTGATGTGGCTGTTACAAAAGTTGGTGGCGGCGCGCTCAACAGGTGGCACTGCGATAACGTGCATGGTCCCAAGGGCTTCATATGCGACGAATCTGTAAAGACACCCATCACCGCTGAGGTTGACTCCTCGTCAGCCTCAGTCGCGTAGCAACTACAGTTGGGCATGGCAGTCGCCGGGGCCCTCATGTTGATTGTGATTGGTTAATGTATGACTTTGGATAGCTGACCGACCTTGAGCGATAAGAAGCGATCACGTTACCTTATTCACCATCTCGTGAATCTTAATTTGAACAGATGTCTTGTGCCATTAGCCTTTTGTAAGGTCAACTCTTGCCATCAACCTTGCCTTTGCCTTCGCTCGTCGAATGGCGTTGTTCCTCTTCTCAATTCCGCAAGCGGCCAGCGCGTCCTCATCGAGCATGCCCTTTTCGACGAGGCCCTCGATGAAGCTCCACACCCACAGCTGCGAAGTCGTAAACTAAGATATCAAAATGGTTAGCCGGTGTCGCCAAGATCTATCGATTGATAAAGGACGGACGCAAGATGTAGAAAACAGCGGTAGAAGAGAAGGGGGATGCGCAACCTGGTTACCGAGAACTGCAGCCTCGTAAGTGCTCACAGACCGACTGTACGCAATGTACCAGTCTATGTTGACGTTTTCCGGCTCCCCCAGGATCAAAGGCGTGACGCCGCGACCTTCGATGCTGAACCCCTCGCCGTCGGTCTGGGGCATGCCCTCGTGCCAGAAATGCAGAACGAGGTGGTCTGAGGATATGTTCTGCTGCGGCGCGCCCAAGGTGGCGAAGACGACGAAGCTTCTGTCTGGCGCGTAGACCGAGATGGCCCAGAGGTCATCTTCGCCGTCGGCCTCGTCGTACATCAGCATGCTGATTCTGCCCGGCATGGCTCGTTTGAGATGAGGAGTAGGCGGACGTAGGTGCTGTCGGAAGTGGAGTTGACGACATAGACCTGGGGAAGAACGAAGGCGAATTCTTGAAGGTTCAACTTCCTTTGTTGCCAGCTGGAGCTGTGAAGTTGCAGCTGTGTCGGCATGAGTGACAAAGTCTGCGACGTCTGGTCGCACCGTGGACCAAGAGCGCAGCCAGGGCAGTGATTCACAGCGGCAGGAGACCTCATGCATACCCATTTTCCGCGAGATTGGTCCTGCGCGGGAGCTATTGTGACGCGTTGCAATAGAAAGTTGTGCTCATATTCCACAGACAACGCTGGTCAAGCTGACGATGGGTGGATAGCCCCATGGCCTGTTTGCTTGCTGGGCAAGCGCTCAATGCCTATTGATAGCTATTGTATCGGCTTGTCGAACCTCAATTGTGTTACGCAGCTTCATTGTCCCCCTGATCGCGATTCACCGCTGATCAAGTCAGGGCTGAAGAACGTTGATTCAGCGAAGCCAAAAGCTGAGGCTATGACAACCTCAGCTGCCGTTGAGCACTTGCCGTGTCACAACCATCAATGCCGCCCGAAATGAGTGCTAGGTATCGGAAGTGAAGAGAGGTCGTCCCACTGTCGGTTGGCTATCACCTTCACCTCGGATCGCATGTTAGTCGCCCTGCTCAAGCCTATGAACTATTGATTCGATGGTCGCACAGACAGCTCAAAGCTCTTCCTCTCACGCAGAAGCTAGCATGAACGACAACGATGATAGAGTTTCCTTCTAACTTAAATACTGCGGTATTAATCGATACTGCACAAGTCGCTTAGGGCTTAACGTTAAATGCTAGTCAATGGCCATTTTTCGTTCACATCGTGAATACAATGAAGAGAACGCAGTGCCTGCAACGAGGCTTCAAATATACCTATATTGCGAAATAACACGAGCAGTAGTAGCAAGAATGTCTAAATAAAGACGAATGGCAACAAACCCCTCGATTAAACTATGAAAAAGCTCATAATGACTGCGTGTGCGTGAAGTGCCATCTGATCCCAGGATCGAAGATGCACATTTTGTTTCCGTTGTCTTCGCAAATGACCACTAGGCCCGACCAGACAAGTGCGGGATCAAGTCTGCCTAGTTGCCCCGACGCGTACCGAGTCAGTCATCGACACATCGAATTTTTCTTGGTCCCTTATCGTGGAAACTGGACGCAACTGAAATTGTGGCCCAAGTCAATGTCCCATCTTTAGCGAAGTGAAGTACCCTCAACTCTCTGCCGCATTGTGCCCCGAACAACCGCCATTCTCACTCCTAAGTCTTTCTCAATCCGCGCATAGAGTCACAGTTATGCTAGCCTGCCCATCACCAGTACAGTTCTTGCTAATGTTTCCCGCCGGCTGGAGGCCGCGTTCCCAAGTGATGTTCGGGCATCGAGCATCGTCACTAACAGCTTGTACCTTATAACCCACCAACGGAGACCCATAAATCGTGCTCAAGGAGTAAATAAAACTAATATTGCTGGTGAGGGAAACGAATACCAGCTCTGGATCCATATCGTGCAGCTCTTTTGTGATATACATCCCCAGAGCGATTAAGTCGACGCCTAGGCCATCTTCGAAGAGGGTTACCGCGGAACTTGCGCCTTGAATAAGATTTTCTGGAGGATGGAACCGTGCGCCGGCGGAGTACACAGACATGTTGAATGGGCAGTTATTCAGCACACGTCCGTAACTCTCGGCAGAGCTGAGGCCCACGAATGCAGCGGCGGCCGCCAGAAGGCTGACTTTAATAAACATTTTTAAAGATGTGTACTAGTTTGGTTGCTTCGTAGAGGTGAGCTTCTATGAGTGCGGATTCCAGACGACTTGTTATTATCCGACGGCGCTGGATGGACCTTTTTATATCCGTGCTCGAGGCCTTGGCATGTTCAAATGCCGAGCGATAAGATGCCTGCCGGCAATGAATGCCACAAGCACATATAGCCTGGAGATGCCATAAATTGCCGATTGAGCCACATGGAGCCGAATCGATACGGTAGGGATCGATTCGTGAGACTGTGTCAGCCTTCTGTTTCTGGCCGCGGAGCAACTGACACCACCTTTACCTTAGAGAAGCGTGGACCTGGTTACGATGAAAAGGTACATGGGGGCAATGGCATTGTCACTAGTAGTTGTCGAGCTGATTTGTGTTGAGGGTACTTCAATATGGCTTGTCTCGGCGCATCCAAGAGAGCAGACAAATTCTGGTCGCACAAAAACAGCATATGTCGAATCTTTGACCCACACCGCCATTATTCCGGCTAAAAACGAACACTTTTAAGATGATGACGTCGACTGAGTTGATTTCAGAGGACGCACCAGCAAACACATCCTTGTGTATAGCTTCGGCAAGGCGCGGACACTACGATTATCGCTTCAAATCTGTTAGCTGGCTTCGGATTGGCTTTTGATTGACAAATCAAGCTTGCTCTTCCATTATCTACGGGCTACAGTTCAAAGTCTAGTCCTAAGGTCTCTAGCATTAATTGCAGTACCCCTTGCTCCCTTGCTCGGGGTAGGAAACCTGCGTCGGAAGGTCCCGACGGAAATCCGGCCATGGAGTTGGGGTATGCTCGATGGCCGGCACTTGACGGACTATGCAAACATCGGGCCATGCGAGTCTTGTCTGGTGGGAGAGGCGGCTAGCATTGCTAGTATGCCAACGGGCTCTATCCAGAAGAGCCTTTGCTTTCCTTGCCGAGTCGTACAGGCAGTACTGTCGAACATGAACGTGCTTTCTCTGGGCACTCAGGGCTATGAAACAATGGTCTGTCCGCATCAAGTGCCAGTCTGCCTTGCGGGTGAACCCTCGTTGCCTAAAGTCAAATGCAAGCCGCAAGGGGATGGCTGTGCCACCCAATGCCTTCGTGTGTGATGAGCAGTACTATTGTTTTAGGCATGCCGGAAGGTCTACTTATTGTTTATCGTGCGGCTTTGGGGGGATGATATTGTCTCTGAGCGCTTGATGCTTGCATTCTGCTTCGACCAAGGCGACGCTTCGTAGGTGGCACCCCACCAAGGATGAGCATCAATTCGAGCGTGGTCGCAGTAGACACCAGACAGAACCGGGGGGACAAGGCTGCTCGACTTTCAAGACGCATTGAAAATCCCGTCGGGTATATGCGGTATTAGATGGAGTTCGTGGTTCGACAGGAACGTTGCTGAGCGACGCCACAGAAGCTCGCCCAATGATTCTGGACAAAAAAGACATGATTCCGCCAACTAGGCAACCGAGGCTCGAGGTTGGCCAGATTGGGCGACGACGGCTTCGGCCTGTGCCCCACTTGAGCAGCGTCACGCGATACAACGTTGTGTGTACGAGTAGGTTCACCTTGTCGCGCAGCCAGTGGGTGCCACCCACTTGCGGCGGGTACGCCGCACAGATACAGGACATGACAAGGCGGGTGTCGGTGGGCTGACGGGGCGTCGGAAGGGAGACTGCCATCCCACAACTTCGGTACCATGTCAGCTACACCGTCAGCCCGAACACCGCTCTGCTTCGCTGGAGCAGACTGGAGACAACTGTATTTCGGATCGCCTTGGCCGTCTATTGGTGCGGATGTGACGACAAGCCGCACGGGCGCTAGATGGCTTAGCGACTGCCAGTGGGTCACGGCGGCAGGGGGCCCCAACTCCAAACTAAACCAGAATTTGCAGAGCTCCGCGTCCACCCACCCGTATTTGTAAGAGTACTCGTACACTTGCTCAGACGCGAGGACACTCCGTACTCGTACTGCACGCTCATACGAACCCCGTACCTGTATTCTGAACTATGGGGACTTTCAACAGGAGCGGCATAGGTCGCTGGACAGATGTGCAGAGTCTGGGCTGAGGTTGCGACCGGTTGAAAGCAACCGTAGAGACACGGAGCACATTAGGCATCGTGGAAAAGTCCCCAGTTTGCGGATATGACTGGAGATGGTAGGGCTTGATAGCGGCCGACATGGCCCCAGTGGGCAGGCATGCCCTGCATTTTGTCGTCTCGGACCCTGTTGCCATGTGTACTTGTATGCTGGTCCACTACCACCAAGCGCACGCTCTGGCATACAAGTAGGTAGGTTTGCTGGTTGGCACCAAGTACAACACGAGACACGACTCGCACCATGCTGCCATGTTGTCTGCCTTCAGTTGAACGAGCGTGTGGCCATCACATCGTGCCCATCGGACCGTTTGTCGGACCGTTTGTGGACAACGACAGGACAGTTGGAGATGATTGCTGGACAGAGCCAACAGGGAACGCGCATCGGGATGGCCTCGTGACGCGTAGGGAAACATTTTGGTTGGGCTGAACTGGCAACGGGAGCCGGGTTCCTGTCGTGGACGGTGGAACCCACTCGTGGCAACGGGGGTTTGACTCGGATGGCGCTGGTTGTGCGCTGAACAACGCCCCGGACATCATCCCTCTGCTCGTAGCCGATGGGGCAGTCGGCGAGCAGAGGAGGCGCGCCTCGTTGGCTTGACCATCGACACTCGAGTGAGGTGAAGGTATGTACAAGGTCTTGGAAGTGTACAACTGCGAGTACGAGCAACGAGATGTGCTCGCGGGCAGCCACCCGGAAGGACGGTGCCCCTGCCCCTGCCCCTGCCTCCCTCGGCGGTCGATGGTGGCTGCTGCCCCCGGACGCCACTTTAGGTCTTCCTCTCCGAGCAACCCCGCCTTCTGAGGCTCTCCACCACGGTCCACCCCCAGGTTCCAGTGCGCGCTCTCTCCATCAGACGACCCTCGAGCCAACAAATACGAGCGTTAGCGAGGCAGGCCGCTTCCACCTGTGCAGAGATGGAGGTGGGCATGAAAGGCAGCGCAAGGTGGAAGCAAGCGTGCCCGAGGGCGCCAGCCTCTGGCCGCCTGCGCTGTCAAGCTCAAGGCGACCAGGTCAGCGGCTGTCGTCGCCGGATGCTTTCGCCCCCACCGTCTCTTGCATGCCGGCAACGCAGTCAGCAGCACCGCGGGCCGCACGCTACGAGTAATTTGAAAAATGCCCGTTTGAACCTACGTCTGTGGCTTTTTGTGCTCGCTGGCGCCGGGGCGCCGCCATTGCCGACGCTAACATGCTCGACGCCAGCCTCGGGCCCTCGACCGAATACGACAAGCATTTCGAACAACTGCTCGAACGAAATTGCAGTCCTCAGCAGGATACGGTTGTCTTGCCCGAGCCGCCGCCCCGGACAGGATCGGCGAAACACATGGACGCCACGCCCGCGCTTACATCGAGCCGCACCAATGGACGGGGATGTTGCACTGTGCTGCCTTGCCGACGCGAGGGATGGGGGGGTTGTTTTGCGGCCGAAACGAGCCCTCAGCATCTTCGGACTGTACCCGTACCGTCTGCCTCACCTTGCGGCACGCAGCGTGCCTTGCGAATGTTTGTACCGCTAAGATGGCGTACACCACAAGTGGCCTTCGGGCAACCTTGGAGCCGTGGCTGAACATCGTCCGCAGCATGTTGCCGACACGAGAGACGTTAGTTAATTCGCCCATGACCTGCCATCCTCATGTTACGGCCAAATCCTCGGCGCCATTCTACTTGCCGCCTTACTGCACCCCAGCGACGATCCCACTTACCGTGACCGCCCCTGGTCAGACGCTTAAACCTGTACGGAGCATGCGCGGCCAACAACATGAGAAAAACACAGTACGTACCGTGGTCTTGGGCGCATCGACGACTTCCCGCATGCTCGCCAGCCGGTGGTCGGCCGTGACGGCAGCCAAAAGCTTGGTGCCGAACTGCTTCTGCGTCGCGGGCAAGCATTGGCTAGCCGTGCAACTTGTCCTGGCAACACAGGCCGACGGGCGAGGTGTAAATTGGATCTTCCATCGTGAATCCTATGGACTTCCTCTCGCTGCGCGCGCAAGCGCGCCAAAGACAGATGAGCATCGCGCAAATGCCCCTCCCAAGCAAGACAGAGACTGCACCAGCTAAGTTACCAAGTACTCGTACGAGCAGCGAGGCTTGCAAGGATTACAAGCCCCCTTGTCCGAACGATGATGCTCCACCCCCCCAACCAGCGCCTTTTCTTCCGGACACAACGTGATGCTGCGAAGGCTGATGCTGTGAATTGCCAGGTGTGGTCCGCCTGACACTGATCGACTTTCAACCAGCACGGCTGGGGACCGGGGTCGGCTGCCGTGTCGGTGGTGCCACACGTCGGGCCTAGCAGCCACCAAGAGCCACTCCGCAGGCCCGAGCTCCCTGCATAGTTCTGATCATGCTCTACCTATAAGATGATGGCCCAGAAGCTGCAAAGACACCGCCCCTGCTCCGATGTATAAAGACAAGCTCCCCGGCCCCAACCTCTCCTGTGATGAGAGGCTTTGCCCGTACGCCTAAGGCGCCATTCTTCTAGCAATTCGGCCCCCCATTCGCTGAAGCCTCGACTCAACCGAGAGGATCCTCTCCATCGGGATACAACCCAGGTGTCATCATGTTGATCGGAAACATCTATGTGATTGCCGCCGTCTCCGTCATCGGTGGCGGCCTGTTCGGCTTTGACATTTCATCGCTCTCGGCCCAGCTGGGCGAGCAGTCGTATAAATGCTACTTCAATCAAGGCGATAATGCCCCGGGCGAAGAATGCAGCGGTCCGGACGACTCAGTTCAGGGCGGTATCACGGCTGCCATGGCCGCTGGTTCTTGGCTTGGTGCTTTGATCTCCGGCCCTCTCTCGGATCGGCTTGGCCGCAAGTATTCCATTATGGCTGGCTGTATTGTCTGGTGAGTTCACAACATCCGCCACTTCACGAAACGCAAGCGCGTGACGTCTACCGGGGATGCGCCCGGAGCGCACAGTCTCGGTGTTGCCGCGTTGTTCCAACGCCCGTCAAAACACATATGTCTGCTTCATGAGTTCCTAGCTTACGATTCCCTCTTAGGGTCATCGGATCTACCATCATCTGCGCCTCGCAAAACATTGGCATGCTCATTGTTGGCCGCATCATCAACGGCCTCTGCGTCGGTATCGAGTCAGCCCAGGTACCTGTCTACATTGCCGAGATCTCACCTCCATCCAAACGAGGCCGATTCATCGGCATGCAGCAATGGGCCATCACCTGGGGTATCCTCATCATGTACTACATCTCATACGGCTGCTCTTTCATCGGCGAGAACGCCCCCATCGGTTGGAAGGAAGCATCCTGGAGAGTTCCTTGGGCCCTCCAGATGATCCCCGCAATCTTCCTCTTCTTCATGATGATGTTCCTTCCCGAGTCACCCCGTTGGCTTGCGCGTAAGGATCGCTGGGAGGACTGCCGTGCTGTCTTGGCTCTCGTCCACGGCAAGGGCGACGCTAACCACCCATTCGTTGCGTTCGAACTCCAAGACATCAAGGACATGTGCGAATTCGAGCGCCGCCACTCTAACATAACCTACCTGGACCTCTTCAAGCCCGATATGATCCACCGAACCTTTATCGCTCTTTTCACGCAGATCTGGTCGCAGCTTACGGGGATGAATGTCATGAGTGCGTACTCTCACAACTCGCCTTGGTATTCTAGTTTGGGTTCTTTCTTGCTAACGCGCAAGTGCCAGTGTACTACATCGTCAATGTGTTCACCATGGCGGGCTATAGGGGCAGTGCCAACCTCCTCGCTTCGTCGATTACATACATCATTAACGTCTGCATGACCGTGCCGGCGCTGCTTTGGGTCGATCGTTGGGGCCGACGGCCGACGCTTCTCGTTGGCTCAGTCCTCATGATGACTTGGATGTTCGCCGGCGCCGGAATTCTGGCATCCTACGGCAGAATTGTCCCGGGGGGCCTCCAACACGTCGCGGCTCAGTCCATGGAGGTCGAAGGCGCTGCGGCCAAGGGCCTCATTGCTTGCACATACCTCTTCGTTGCCTCCTTTGCGCCAACTTGGGGTCCTGTCTCCTGGATTTACCCTCCCGAGCTGTTTCCACTGCGTCTTCGTGGCAAAGGCGTGGCTTTCTCGACTTCCGGAAACTGGGCGTTCAACACGGCGCTTGGTTACTTTGTTCCTCCCGCTCTCGCCAACATCAAGTGGGGAACGTATATTCTTTTCGGCGTCTTCAACGCCCTCGCCTTTGTGCACGTGCTCTTCGTCTTCCCCGAGACAGCCGGCAAGACACTTGAGGAGACCGAGGCCATGTTCGAAGATCCAAACGGCATCAAGTATATTGGTACACCGGCGTGGAAGACCCGTGTCGTCACCAAGCTCGCCAATCGCGCCGAGCAGGGAGACGTCGAGGCGAAGCTGGACGCCGAGCACAAGTTGGCTGAGGAGCACGATCACGAGCATGAAGAAAAGACCGCTCCGCCTGCAGCTGCTTAATTAGCGATCTGCTCCGTTAAGCCTAATGCTGGGGGTAGGAAATCCACAGCGCCCTCTCGGTGTAATCGTTGTGGCGCAGGATACGTCGCGAGAATTCACCACTATGAATCGTGTTTGTTAATTGGAGCAATTAGCTCATTAATGCAATATACCACTTGATTGCTCCATCTTCTTGTGAGCGCAAATTTGACTGTCACATGCAAATGAATGCTGGTGATTCGCCATTAAGCCAAAGCTCTCAGGAGCTAGGGAATACAGGTGACGGATGCATGATATACTCGCGGACCGATTCCTGCCAGCGCATACACCCCTCCTCCGTGCCGTGCATGTCCCTCGTGACAGGCGGCGTCGCCCACGCTGCAATGGTCCACTACTTATTTCCCAGCTGAGCGTGCGGTCCGCCTCAGTGGATGTGGGGGCGGACTCTGGGGAAAGCAAGGAAGCGGAGAGCCGCTCAAAACTCGCCGTCGGTACCGAGCGATTCAAGTTTGCAACGTCGAATTGGCGCCTTGCAGAACGTAAGATATCTAGTCCACGAGTCTGCGGCAAGTAAAATCAGCGGGGTCAAGTGGAGGGTGAAGCCTGGCGCAGAGGGCTTAGCTAGGCTTTGTAGATTCTCTCCTTCGCGCGACTCTTTTCATGTCCGCAAGGGCCGCCGCGCCTGCTTGACGGACGATATCTCCATGTCTAATATATGAATGAAATATTCACAGTGTTTCTGCCTGCTGACGGATGTGCGGCACAGTCACAGGGTGTATTTTGATCGACTTTGTGGCCATGGATGAGATCAAGGCCCGGCCTTGGTCATTATTTATATGGTGGTCATGATGATACAGGCCCCCTCCGGCTCTATTTTCATGTAACCTAGAAATTATACAGGACTTTGCGCATCGCCGAGCGCAGCACGCCGTAGGGAGCACTTCTTCACTCCGGAGGCTGCTCACTCAAGCCGTCGTCTCATCCCACTCGACCCATCGTCGGATCACGTCGTCCACAGCCCGAATCCCTTCCCTGGTCGCGTCGACCTGGAACCACTCGCGGTGATCCCGCCCGCAGGACTCGCAGGCCGCCAGGCTGGCGTGGAGGCCCCTGCCGGCCAGCTCAAGGTGAATCAGGCGCTCGACCCGGCGGCAGTGCGGCGTCATGCGGGGCACCTGGCCGGTCGCGGAGGCGTCGCTCGCCCCCGGTAGGTATGGGTAGTACCGCAGCATCTCGATGTCGTAGCCGCACTGCCGCTGCCACTGGTTCATGCGCCGCTGGACGTTTGCGGCCCGCCCAATCTTGAGGAGCATCGTGCTGCGCTCGTCGGTCCCGTCAGCGTCCGCGAAGCGGGAGACGACGTCGCTCGGTCGCCGAGACCGCGCACCGCGGGCGGGTGACGGAGGGGCGAGGAGGGACCGCGCGGCATCGACAGGAGGGGCGGCTTTCTTGGACGCCGGGGTGAGCCAGAACATGTATATGTAGCCTGGCTCCTCTGCGTCGGCGTAAGGCCGTGACAGCTCGGCCAGCAGTGCCGATGTAGTGGCCGTGTCTAACGAGTCGGGGACCAAGTCTTTGAAGTGGCCAGTCTGAGAGGCGCGAGACTTTTTGGACATTTGCGAGTCCTTGCCCGGGGATGCGTGCGACCCAGGTATCCGCTGATGCTGATGCTGCTTCGGTGGTTTCGCAACGCTGGGAGCAGAGACGGAGGCGGCGTGCTGTACTGGTCTCGGCTGCGGTCGTGGCCTCGGGGGACGTGATTCGTTTACCTCATCTAGAGGAATGGAAAAGCAGAAGCAACATTGCAACTTCTGCTTCTGCTTCGGCTTTGGCCTAGACACCCGGGCCGGACGTTGCGTCGCGGCCGCGGGCTTTTGCTCCGCCTTTCCGTGTGCGTGCTGCTTCCCTGCACCATCTTCCAAGTTCACCAGGCCGAGCCTGTCCGCCAGCGTGTCCAAGCTCGACCGCGACTCCAGTATGGGCTGGGCATGCGCTCTGGGCCCAGGACTCGACTGGGCCGAGAGGCTGGCCTGCTCCTTGTGCTGCCAGCAGTAGAGGTTCTCATCGCTGAGGTCTCGTTTCGCGGACAATCGCCGGGGGGACGCGGGCGCTGCTGGCCGAGGGATGGATCGACGACACGCCCTTCCGCTCGAGGTGATGCCGCAGCAGGTCGAGCTTGGGTCTCGGGAGTCGGAGCGGCCTAGGAGGGACTCTGGTGTGTTGGCAACGAAGGGCATCGTCGACAACGGAGGCTGGTGTTATTGCAGCATCGGGAGGATGGGTCTCGGGGGAGCTGGAAGTGATTTCCGGGACGTGTGAAGTATTCGTAGGGAGATTTTCGAGCGTGCCACGGAGGCAGCCCGGTCACTGTGCTTTTACATCGTGAACAGTGGTTGGCTGCAGCGGGCGCTGGAGCCTGCTCGGGCCCGTGAAGGAGGCTGGGAAGGTGCTTTATTTGGCAGCACCGAATCATCGCGTGGCTGGCATGTGGGCTGCTGTGGGTTGTGGGCGGCTGTACCCGATGACATAATGCAACTGCGTCCCAACTTCATCCTCGACTTCTCCAGTTGGGCTCCCATCCCCGTTGAGGCATGTGTGATCTAATTGAATCTCGTGATGCGGCAGGGGATTGACTGAAATCTCTTGAGCGCTTTGACCGTCATTGCACTCGATGTACGGATTAGCCGTGGTGAAGTCAGCTCATCAGCAGGAGCTTGGGCCAAGCTGTTGCCCTGCAGTGAATAAGGAGCCGAAATCCATGTGCTTTGTCTCATGTGGTTGCCAGCGTTGGCAGGATATTGTTCTTCGTAACGAAGGTTATTCCAGAAATCCCAGCTATCAGCCAGAATTTGGCCACCTAGGGAGGTGCAAAAATATCTTCATCCGTGCACACAGCTTAGGCGACGAAAAACAGCCCGATTGAAATGGTCTTTGAGGTCCACTGCTTCGCGAACAGGTCAACACAACACTGAATGCCTGAGTGGCCCACATGTCATTCTCTCAGCAGGCTCTCGGTGAGCGATCTGTTTCGGACATTACGGGCTCAACAGCAAAGGGTTGGCCAACGAATGCCCTGCCTCCGGCCCAGAAGCTTATCTCCGTTTGCGAAATCAACCACCCTGCCCGAATTGGGCGACAGAATGCGGGAGCCGCTAATGGCGGCGCTCTTGGGCGGTGCGGAGCCTGGAGTCGGCGCCGCTAGCGGGCGTGGCCGACGCTACGAGGCTTGCCCCCACCTGACGCCGACGGGCGGTTCGGAGCTGGGCTGGTGGCCGCAGTGCAGCATCACACGTTATATATAACGGCATTGAACGTCGATATGGATCTTTTCTTTGGCAGTTTTACTTGAATCATTCATAAAAGTGTTCTAATTCAAATCTTCCAGCAACAATATAGCTTCAATGGCCTCCGAAACCCCACACAAGTATGTCAATAAGCTGCGAGGCCATCGAGTCCTCGTCCTCGGCGGCTCGACTGGCGTTGGCTTCTGCGTGGCCGAGGCCGCTCTCGAGCACGGCGCAACCGTCACTGTCAGCAGCTCCAACCATAACAAGCTCGACAACGCGGTGGCTCGTCTCAAGGCGCATGCCCAAGCCATCGGTATATCCTCCGATGCAGTCTCTGGCAAGACTTGCGACCTATCTCAGCCGGACAGCGTCGAAGATAACATCATCCAACTGCTCGAGTTCGCCACCCAGGGCGGCAAGCTCGATCACGTCGCCTTCACAGCCGGAGATGCTATCAACATAGTTGCGCTGAAGGATGCGACGGTGGAGGGCATCCACAAGACTGGGATGGTGCGGCAGGTCGGCGCAATCATGCTGGCCAAGCACTTGCCCAAGTACATGAACGTCAGCGTGCGAAGCTCCTTCACCGTCACCGGCGGGACCAACACGTGGCGCCCCGGGCCGGACTGGGCCATCATAGCGGGCTCCGGGGGCGCCGTCGAAGGCCTCAGCCGTGGCTTCGCCATCAGCCTGAGGCCAGTCCGCGTCAACTGCGTCCAGCTCGGAGCTGTGCACACTGAGCTCTTCAGCAGCATTCCCAAAGACCGCTTGCCGGCCGTGCTGGAGAGTCTTCGAAAGGAGGGTATCACTGGAACAGTGGGCAGGCCGGATGAGGTGGCTGAGGCCTACATTTATTGCATGAAGGATACGTTTGCTACAGGAGGCGTGGTTGAGACGAATGGGGGCCGCTTGATTGGCGATAGCAAAGATGGTCTTCTCTTTTCGTAGGACTTTACCTTCACGCACTCTGTTGGATTCTTTGAGAGACCGCGTGCCAGGTAATTGAAATACCAGAACGAATTTGATCTTTTTGAAACACCTGTATATGGGTTTAGCGGACGAATCCTAGATGCCCCGAGGCCCCCCCAGTTGCACCCTTTCAGACGGCTTCTAATTGAAGATATTTCTGCTCATACTCCTGGCGAAGCAATTCATGGTCCTTTGTTGCATTTCTGACATGCTTTCAAGATCTAACGTACTTCTCCATTTTACCGGGCGAAGCCGTTTGTAAGCTGGCATATGCTGGCTGGCCTCTTACACGGCCCGACGCTCTGAACCTTCGTTCCATTCCGCTCGTTCTCTTCAGCGCAACAGCACCCCCAAAGAAAGACAGTTGTAAATCGGGGTTAATTGGACACTTATTTATGCCGGGTTATTTAATCCATGACCACTTTCTTCACCGGTCGTTGATGCACCGCGGCCGCGGCGGAATTATTGACGTCGTAGACATGGGTCGCCAGCACGTGACGACTGCTGCTGACAGTCCGACACCATCTCCAGCTTCACTTCATGCCGATGCAGCCAAGATCTATAAGGTTCAACCAGGCCACCATGTCGGCTCCGGCCAAGCCTCACAATGTCTGCGCAGACTGTCGATCGAGGAAGAAGAAATGCGATGTAAGTTTCCAAGCTTCTGTCGCCTCATGCACCTCGACCAACGCCACTGCAGGGCGGCCGGCCGACATGCACATCGTGCGCCCGGAGAGGACGCCAGTGCTCCTACGCGCCCCTTGATCCCAACCATTCCGCCGCGGTTGGCTGGCAGTCCATCTTTCAAAATACTCAAGAATGGAACCTGCTGCCGGAAAGCACCGCTGGATTCTTCGGGCTCGAACCCGATCTTGGCCGCCCTGATCTGGCGAGGTCGCTAAACAGCTCGGGTGAGCCGGGCGAGCGGCAGTGGATGTCATTCGCTGCCGAAACTACCCAAGGCACCTCGTTGGCATTTCAGCAGACCAACTCTGAGGATCTGCCAACTCCTCGAGCCTCCGCTTCACCCTCTGATGGGAACCACTCTCGCCACAACCAGGTGTCTTTGCCTCCCATGCCCCGGCTGCTGGAGCTCATCGACATTTATTACGAAGCGCTCTACTCGTACTTGCCTATCATTCACAAGTCAACGTTGCTAAACAAGATCAAAGCCGGGAGTGCGGATGGGGTCCCGTCCGTTCTGCTCTTTGCCATATGTGCCGTTTCGGCCGACGCTCATCCAGACCGTCAGATCCAGCAACGCCAAGCTGAGTGGTTCACCGAAGCCAAAGCACAGCTCTCGCGGTTCATGCACTCGCGGTGCCACGCTCTGCAGACGCTTCAGGCTGCGATACTGGTCGTGTACCAGGCCGTCATCGAGACCGACTTTTCTACCTCGTGGCTCATGCTTGGCGAGGCCTGGAGGAAGGCCGTCGCCATCGGGTGCAATCAGTGCGATGGGCCGCCGCGCCAGCTGGTACCCGCCCTGGGGTCGAACCCTGGAGACGGCTGGATCGCGAGGGAAGAGAGCAGGCGGGTAGTCTGGATGCTCTTCATTTTCGACCGTGGCTTGTCATTTCCCGTCGGGCTCACGCATGCCGTCGATGACAGGCAGTTGAGGATAAACCTACCTATGGCTGAACATTGTTTTCAAGCAGTGGAAGCCTCAGAAGAAGAACCCCTGCCTGGACCTATGCCCCCATTCACCCTAGACGTGGATCAGCTCATATCCTCCGTCCAGGCACAGTTTCGTCAGGGCTCGGGAAACATTCTTCAGTGCCTCATTCTGGGCTACACATTGCTGGGCCGTATTGCAGAGGTGATCTACTCTCCGTATATCGACCACAATAAGCAAGAGAGCCTCCTGGACGACCTCATCTCTCATCTTGTGAGGATTCGGCTGATGCTCCCTGTTTCTGCGACGCATGTCTCCGCAGCTGACTCTGAAGAAATCACGCGGGTTGTGTGGCTTAACGTTGTCATGAGCGTCAATACCATCGCCTTGCATCATCGACCGCTGAACGACGACGAATCAATGGAGGGAACCAGCTCTATGGCAACGAACTGGCCCCACTGCGTTGCGGCCGCCCGCAGTACGGTGACGACGATCCGCCAGGCGTCCAGGGCGTCGACCAGCTTTGCTATGAACGCACATATCGCGAGTCTGTTATTCATGTGCTGCCGGGTGCTTGTCGTCGAGTACTTTTGTCCGTCTAATACATCCACGAAGCCATCTGCACATGCTCAGGGGCCTCCAAATCGTGATGCATCGATTCGTCTAGACCTGGAGATTCTCGTGCTGACCTTTCAGCGCATGAGAGAGGCCCTCAAGAGCGTGGGAGCGAAATTTTCGATAGGAGTTGGGTTCTGTCTTCGTGGCGGCGAGGGCATGGCGGAAAAGTGCAAGACAATGGGGGCGAGGCATCTGTTTCGCGCGTGCGACAAGTGGCCTGTCGGCGCAGAGAATGAAGATATGACGATTCCTCCCTGACCTCAGACTCTTGTGAGCTCTGATGTTCAGCTTGAGACTATTTACCCGGTATCTACAGGCTTCGCTAACATAAGCGTAGCAGACATGACGAGTACTAACATGCAGGTGAGTGCCCACCAAGACAGGGAAGCGTCCCGTCGTTGACCATGCCTATCATCGAAATTAGTACAAGGATCAAGCTCCTTGGCGCCGCTCTGGAAATAGCGGCGAAGCTCTTCAGTAGTAGATCAATTCCCTTCAGATCGGCAAGGTTACCACGAGCCGCCAAAGCCGATGCAGACGCTGAGCCACTTACGTGGCTCCGACATGGCAGCTTTAAGATATTTTCTCTGTGCGCCCTGAATCATGTTGATGATGAAGATAATGAGTTGATGGCAGTTGGAGAGCTTCTAGCAGTGACAGAAGGAGACATCAAGCCGGGATTTAGTATGCCGCGGTGGCAGTTCTGGAAACATCGACTACGGCAGATTGAGGACTCGGATGACGATACCATTGCCGAACAAGGCAGGAAATGCCGCGGTATTATGGAGTCATGTGAGCTGACAACCGGGGGTATAAGGCACGATCGGGATGCAGCTCGCAAGGCTTTCTCTATGAAGGAAACATAGGCATTACAGGCATCGGATATGAACCAATGACGTGAAATAGTTTGGAGAGAAACGTAAGTCGTTGCAGCGCGTGATATGAAAGCTTTTGGGAACAGAATTCGCTAATGTGTAGCAGACTAGAGCATGAAGTGACAATTTCCAGCATGAAGTATCTTCGTGATTATATATTACATGAACGCCGAATGACCGATATTGCATCTTATGTCGCTAATTGAATAACGCCCGTCCAACCTGCTTCCCATGATATGCCCCTTTCCATCAAGGTTCACGCTGAGAAGAAAGTCTGATGAGATTATGCCATGGGGTGAGATGGGTCCGGTGACCCTACAGGTTCCAGTGCAGCATCCTCTGCCGGCCTTGGCCTTCCGAAACCCAGCCAATGACGAAACCTGCTCGTCGCATCAAAGATCTATCACCCCCTAGCCGAGCCACCATTAAGAAGGCCTAGCATCAGTGCAGGAAAAGCTGCCGGCGGCAGCAAAGGCGCCGTCACAGTGTCCCCCCGCGAACCCTGATGGGCTCAAGGGGCCGAACGGCCGCGCCGTCAGAGCGCCGCGCGGGCCTGCTCGAGAAAGTTGAAGCCGACAATGCCCTCGGCCACGACGAACTCCCGACCACAGGCGCGGCGCGAGCACAGCGACACCCTCCGCCCGATGATGCCGCTGCCGCCGACCTCGAGGGACAGCGGCGACTCCAGCGGCAGCTCGACAAAGGCGCCGTCAAAGGTCGTGGCGCTCGGCAGCGCGAATTGCCGGAACAGGCCGCACTCGCTGGCGCGCCGGGTCAGGTCGCCGCTCGCACTGGGCATACGCGTTAGAGAAAGGGCCGTCCCTGTGAGGAGAGAGGCGAGGTGAGGAACCTACTGGATGACGACGCGAAGATCGCTCAGGCCGGCCATGTCGCCGCAGGCCACGCCGGGCGTGAGACGGGCGTGCGTGGCCGCGGCGCTGCCGGGGCTGCCGGGCGTGTGGAAGGCGAGGTCGCCGCGCAGCGCCTGGGAGAGTATGGCGCCGCCGGCGGCGATGCTGGGAGGGCCGAGGGCGGCCAGCGCGCCTCCTCGCGGCCGGTCTGTGACTTCGGGGCCGCACATGTCTACATGGATGAGAATTTGGCGTAGTTAAAGAAGGGCGACAGACGAGGGCGCGGATGCGCATGCCTCATATAGGCGGCTTGCTCGCAAACGCTTCGTCTCCCGCGGGCGCAAACTGCCTCACACCAGACTCGACACGGCGCGACTCAAGAGGCCATCGAGGTGCCCGCGGCGCCCGGGGTTTGGGCCAATCACGTCGCTGCGTTGGCGCCTCCGGCTCCCCGATGCGGCAATTGGCGTGAGCAAGTTTGAGAGGGAATGCTCGCGATGGTGTGGCGAATCATGTGAGGCGTCGAGCCGCAAAGGCGCAGCAAACACTGTCCGGCACACGGCCTGCGGTCTGCTCCATCGCTGCTTACACGGTTTCGTTGATATGTCAGGCCTCTTGCGGTCGCGAACTCGGCTGCATCTTGGGGCGCGAGCCCCGGGCGGGCCCCGGACGGGTCGCGGCTCGAGCCGCCATCGCCCATATCTTCTCGCCCGGCTGTGCCCCTTGAGGTCACTTTCTTGACACGTTCCCCCTTCCTGTACGGACTACCTTCAGCGAGACTCGCTGGCCCTGCCGCACGAATATCCTCCCCAGATCGCACCTTTCTTCCACAACGCCGTCGTCAACCTCTACGCCCGCCATGCCTGCCACCATCTACAGCCTACCGGCGTTGCCCTACGCCTATAATGTGAGTCTTCCATTCCCGACCCCATCCTCCCACCATCAGGCAAGCCCATCAAGGTGCCGCCCGCTGACTAGGAGCTCCCCCCGTCCTCTCTCAGGCCTTGGAGCCCAGCATCTCGGCTCAGATCATGGAGCTGCACCACACCAAGCACCACCAGACATACGTAACAAACCTGAATGCCGCCCTGGAGACGTACGCCGCCGCCACGTCGTCCGGCGACATTGCCGGCCAGATAGCGCTCCAAGGAGCCATCAAGTTCCACGGCGGCGGCCACATCAACCACTCGCTCTTCTGGGAGAACCTGGCGCCCACGGGCTCCCCCGAGACGGACCCCCACAAGAGCGCGTCGACTCTGCTGCCCGCCATCGCCAAGACCTGGGGCGGCCTCGATGAGTTTAAGCGCGCCTTCTCGAAGGCGCTGCTGGGCCTGCAAGGTAGCGGCTGGGGGTGGCTGGTCCGGGACGGC
The DNA here is from genome assembly GCA_024341135.1 of Tolypocladium album. NCBI lineage: Eukaryota > Fungi > Ascomycota > Sordariomycetes > Hypocreales > Ophiocordycipitaceae > Tolypocladium > Tolypocladium album. The sequence goes on from JALHCF010000141.1 coordinate 32,899, forward strand.
CAGGCCCTGCGCATCGTGACGACCAAGGACCAGGACCCCGTCGTCGGGGGCGAGGTGCCCATCTTTGGTGTCGACATGTGGGAGCACGCCTACTATCTGCAGGTGAGGCTTTCCATTTGCAACAGGCGTTTCTCACAAGGCCTGTCTCTAACAGCTGTACCATGACAGTACCTGAACGGCAAAGCTGCCTACGTCGACAACATTTGGAAAGTGATCAACTGGAAGACAGCCGAAGCCAGGTTCTCGGGTGGCCGCGACGATGCGTTCAAGGTGTTGAGGGCTTCAATGTAAGGGGCTAGCTGTGGTTGCTTTGTTCGCACCGGCGCATGTACTCGATCAATCGAACAGGAATATTATGCTCCCTGCCAGCAACAATTCCACGAATTCGCCTGTGTATGGACTCTCCAATCCCGCTTACATAGCTTCTAGTGGCTTCAACAAGCCTTGACGCTGGGAAGAACAATTATCGCCTGATTCTCTTGCCAAACAGGGACCTCCTATAAGAGGTTCTTCACCCTTTACGCTGCAGACCTTTTACGTTGGAGGATCAAGCCTCTTGCAAATCAGTTGCGTTGTGCTACAGTGGCGCTGGAGGCTAAGCGATATGAAGGTCTTGACAATACGAACATTCTCGTTTCACCTAGTTTAATTTAAACTTTGTGTGACGAACCAAGTATAGCATTTACACGCACATGTTCAGGAACTACAGGTCCCCTCCCTTCCACCTCCTGTGAATCTGTACCACCGGTGGCCGGATCATACCGTCGTCTATTCGCCGCCACATGTGCAATTTGCGATATTGAAACGTCTTCAGTTTCAAGCAACGCAGTAGCCTAGCCGATTCTCTGCAGAAGTATAGCGTTTTTGAGAGGCGGCCAGTTTGTCATGAATGCTGTGGATATCCGGTTTCTGACTTGAAAATTGGTCTCACAACGATCGGTATAGTTTGCCGAGCTGGTCGAGCAGCTTGGTCTGGGCGCACAACTTGCCAACGCTCTGTGACTCAGACGACGTCCCCATGTTCAGATTCTGTATCACGCTGGGACAGGGGAAGCCGGGGCCAACGAGCTCACAAGGTGGCTGCGGTCGGCCCCTGAACAGCGTGGGAGCGTTACACCCGTTGCCAAGACATACAGTTACCGAATATTGTTGAGCTGTTCTCATATTGGACTTCAACCATGAGCGTTGGCCATGCGCCGCCACCATTTCTCGTAAGACCCGACAGATATGCAAGAGGAGCGCAATTGGGAAGCGATGCTCGACTCACCTGCTTGCCGCCGTAAAAGGATGTCTGTTATGTATGACTTACGACATTATAGGACGATTGATGCAGACGTTTACGTGGAACAAGGCACAAGCTATCTTTCTAATCCCTCTATCATGCAATGACGCAGTTGTATCACTGTGAGATGAGCCGTGTTCTGTGTTTGCATTATCCATTCCCCCGTTGTGCCCTGCTCGCAAAGTTAGCCATATTGTCATGGAAAGCAATAAACTGGCCGTAACTGACGCAATATACGGCCCGGTTGCTGGGATGGTGCAAACAGGGGGCTTCCATGCCATACTCGGGAGGGTCAGAAGCTACACGTAGTACTGGTACTCAGCCCACGGGAGTTCGGGATCGAGCGGTGGTACAAAGTGGCTGGCACGAGAAGCTGGAAATCAACAATACGCCTGTGCGGGAGGTACGACTTGAAGATTTGCTTTCTATAAAAGGGGGTTAAGGGAGCTTGAGCAAGGCTGAATGAACAGACGACAAACCCCCTCGTCGCTCGTTTACGCGGTTCAACAGACTCTGGCTCTGACAGATTGTTCATCATGGCAAACCCCATCATTCGTCTTGTTCTCCTGGGCTTGAGGTACGTTGCTTCTCAAAGGCACTGTCGCTCAATGGGGGGGGGGGATATGGTCTTCTTAGTGTGCGGTGAGTTCTCTGCTAAAGGCCTCACAGTGCCTCCCTCGTTCACGCGACGTACATCACCGTCACTGTAACGGAGACCGTCACGGCATGCGCGCCTTCATGTGGTTCCTCCTGTACGTCGACGGTGTTTTCGTGCCAGTCTTCCGGCGCGGCGACTCCCTCGACGTCCAGCGGCACCGGATCGCCGCCGACGAACGGCGTCACCGGAACGGCGTCAACGATCACGGGAACGCCGTCGACGTCCACCGGCAACGGAGCGCAATCGACCTCCAGCATCACCGGCACGCCGTCGACCTACAGCATCACTGGCACGACGCCTTCCCAGGTTCCGACGTCTCGCGAGGAACCAACCCGCGGATCCAGCGCCCCCATCACGTCCTCCTCGGCCTCCACTCTGCACTCCTCCGAGTCTTCCACCTCGGCGACTTCTCCTCCAGGGAGTCAATCCCGCAGCGACACTGCGTCATCCCAGCCCCCCAGCACGTCCACCAAGCCAACGTCCCAGGAATCCTGCACCGGCTCGTACCCCTGCGGCTATTCCAGCTCTGCATCCTCCGTGTCCTCAGGCACTTGCACAGTGCCCTACGGATGCGGGTCTGCATCTTCCACTTCAGTGACCGGAAGCAGTGCCGGCGTCACAACCGAATATCACACGCGGGTGACGACGGTGACCGCAACAGAAGATACGTCGCGTACTTTGACGGCGACGACGTCGTCGCCGCTTTCGGCGCCTTCATCGTTATCGTCGCTGTCGTCGAAGACACAAACGACCACCAGTTATGACGCCGAGTCAACTGCCTTGCCCATTTCCACGGCCACTTCTTCGTCGGATACGCCATGCAGACCTTCGTCCGGGCACAGTTCTTACGTCTCAACAGACTCATCCAACCCCAGTACCACGTCAACTTCAGGGTCTGGAACTGGCTCTCCGACTAGAGCGTCGGCCAGCACAACGGGATCAGATACCACTTCCCACGGGACTGGATACCCTACTTCTAGTGCCTCTAGTGCCACGAGTCTCACGAGTCTCTCGACCGCCACCAACAAAGAGTCGACCACCTCTACCACTGCGCCAACCACATCCAGTTCTTTGGGAAGCCAGAGTTCCAGCACTGGGACACCTCTCACCTCTGACGACTACAGCGTCCCACCGGCACCGCCGTCAACGACATCCCCAGGCTCAAGCATCTATCCTACCTCGGGGAACTCGTACGAATCCACTGCCGACGCCGTGACCGGCTCAACCCGCCCCACGCCGACAACCTTCCTCACAACAAGCAAGGGATACGACACAAGCTCAACCGCTTCGACTGAAACGTTGCCTTCCGTTGCGCCAAGCTCCTATAACCCGCCGCCCGCGGACCCTCCTTCGTACGAAAGCCCGCCTTCGTACCGCGTCAAGTTCCGATTCGAGAAATAGCGGAGTCAGATGCCGGGTGATCAACGCGACAAATATTGAGGCCGCAATCAAACCTTCTACTTCTTGTTCGATCTTCTTAGATGTGATGTTTCAGAGGTTAATTGATGCTCGAATGGGAATAGAAATGAGCAAGGATATGACTTTGGGCGAAAACGAAGTTCGCAATTCACCATGTAGTATTCCATAGCATAAAATGTTGAAGGGGAAACCCTTCTTCGCTTCGTCTATTCAGTCATAGTGATGGCCGCGCCACCAATCCAATTCTATATGTCTATCATTTTGTCGTTAACATGAGTAAATCATCCGTCTAGATCCAAGTTGCCTCTACGAGCCCTGCGACAAGCACACGACAGCCCACTTGCCGTGCCACGCCCATCGCCGAGCGCCAGTGTCGCCGCCGCCGCCCTCAGTCTTCTTCAGCTCCTCGTCCTTGCCCGCGGGCAGTCCAACGACGACATCCGCCTTGCAAGTGCGCAGGGAGAGGACGTTGATGCCAGATCCCTTGCCCATGGGGCCCAGGGCCTCCTGGAAGGGGGTGGTGGTTTCCCAGTGGGCCTGAAGCTTGTCAGCACTGCTCTGCTACGTAAAATATGATGAGGGGAGCATACATCACCAGTGAGCTTGCGGTAGTTGAGGTCGCCCTTGAAAATGACCAGCTCGGCGCCCTTGAGATCCTCGCACAGCTCGGGAGCCTCCTTGGGGAGCCTCCAGAAGCTGCCGCCGGCAGTCCAGTACCGGTTCGGGCGCATGATCAGCTGACCTTCGGCGTGCATGCTAGCCCACTCCTGGAAAACGAAGGCCAGATCCTGGGCCTCCTTGTCGGCCAAGGGCTCCGGAACCTTGCCCTGGAGCGCCTCATCCTCGGTCTGGGTCTCAAAGAAGGCCTTGGGGTTGGAGATGGCATTGAGGAGGGCCATGAAGTCGCCGGGCAGGACATCCGAGACGAACCAAGGCATAGACTTGGGCCGGAGGACAACCTGGGTGGCCAGGCCAGTGGACAGCAGGAAGCCCGCCAGGACAAGGTCGACGTAGAGCTCAAAGCCCGCGTTGTCGAGGACGAAATCGACGCGACGCTCCTTCTGGCCCTCGGCGCGAGCCTTGCTGAGAATCTCGTAAGAGGCAGGGAGGTCGTTGATCAGGATGTTCTTCTCGGCAGCCTTGCGGGCGGCGCTGCCTTGCAGCTTCTGGATGTCCTCATAGGTCATGTTGGTCAAGAGGGACAGGTCGGTGGCGTTGCCCCAGAGGCAGATCTCGAAGAACTCGGCGAAGAGCAGCTTCTCGGCCTCGACGTCGTGGGTAACGTCCTTGTTGGCGCGGATCTCCTCCACAAGCTCCTTGTAGCGGGAGGCCAGCTCCAGGACAGCATTTCGCGAGGTTCGGAAAGTGTCAATCTTCTGGCGGGCGAAGAGGTCGTAGTCCTTCCAGTGCTTGGTGAGCTGGAAGAAGGTGCTGATGCGCCTGGTTTCTCGTGTCAGCCCCGCCATCGATCGCAGAGGAATTGGCGGGTGCAAAGCCTACCTGTACATGTAGCACTCGGAGAATAGCCAGGGAACATCCAGCCAGCTGGGGTTTCCAAGGCCCTCTATCTCCTTGTTGTAGGCTGCAATCTCCTCCGGGTAGCCATCGTCGACGTCGATCGGGCTGCACAACGCGGAGTGTCAGTACTCGAGGGATTGAGGCAGTTGGCGCGCGGAAAGAGGCCTTACGAGAGCTTGCGGTCGTGCTGAACCTCATACTTGAGGTTGCCGAGCTGCTCGACAATCTTCTTGCCCTCGGCCTGCTTCTCGGGGTCGTCGGTCTTCGAGATGGATTTGTACATGTCATCGATGGCACCCGTCTGCGGATTGGTTGCGTTAGCAGACAGGAATTGGTCGGCGGTCCCGCCACAACGGTGCTTCTTACGAGGATAACGGGCCATCGCTGGCGGACCGAGTCGCTGGCGAACGAGGTCGGGTCGCTCGTGACGGATTTCGCTGCGCAGGGTAAAGGTCAGTCGTCGCCCGACTCGCAGCGCTGGCGCGGAAAGGACTCACGCGTCTTGGTGTCAAACTCCATGGTGATTGTGTCTTCGGTGGTGATGGTCTATTATGCGTAGCGAAGAAAGGAGAGAAGGGCGATGCAAGGACGGTGGTTAAAGAATGAAAAGTCGTTGAGGAGTTTACGGCGTCGAGGGAGCGTCACCGCGGGGCTTTTGTGACGAACTGACGATTGACTCGGTGGACCCTGGACCGTTGGAGGGGCGCGAGCGACAGGACAGGAGGGCCTGCACAAGGTGGGCCTCAGTGGGCCTCCCGCTGCTGTGCAGGGGCAGGGCGTCGCCGTGGGCGAGTTTCACCGTGGGCATCCAATGTATTATTCGCGCCCAAATGCCGCACGTGGGTACTTTGTGCCTGCTGGAGGTCCGCACCCGCTCCACGCCAACGTCATCCTGGAGACCGCCACCGGGTTCAGCGTTTTCTCGCCCGAATCATTCGTCGCGAGTCTCGTCTAGATATCACCTGAAAACTCTTCATACGGCGGTGGATGCGGGACTGCGGGTTGCGCCATGGCCGACGTCATACCTCGTACGCCGCAGCCGCTGACCGCTCACGACGCGACATTTGCTGGCGGGCCATCAGGCTCAAGATTGCAGACTCTACAAGTACTCGTAAGGTTATCTAAGGAATCACCTGTTCTCCTATCTACGCAGCGATTGCCGCCGCCACCATAAAAACAACAGACAGTATGGCTCCCCACACCGGGGCGAGCGCGCCAGCAGCGCTGTTCGCGCCGTCGCCTCCCGAACCACCACCACCGCTGGTCCCGTTGCTGCCGCTGCCGCTGCCGGGCTGAGCGGCCACGGAGACGACCCGCTTCTGCAGCTCGTTGCTCAGGGGGCTCCTCTCCTGGATGTAGGAGACGAGCACCTCGGCCAGCGTGTCAAGGCTGATGAAGTCCTTGGTGCTCGGCAGGATGTTGTCGCCGCCGCCGGCGAGGAAGTCGACCGTGACGATGCGGTAGTCGCGCTCGTCGGAGAGCGGCGTGCCGCCGACGGTGACGTTGACGAGCATGGAGCCCGCCTCGTTCTTCGGGTTGTACTCAATCACGATGCCGTCGGAGACCTGGACCCAAGAAGACACCTTCTTCTGGTTGAACTGGTTCACCTTGCTGACGCAGCCCTCGAGGATCTTGCGCAGCTCGGAGCCCTTGTACTTGAGCTCCACGACAGCGTTACCAAAGGGGAATGAGGTGAGCACCTCGCCGCGCGTGATGTTGCCGGCGCCAATGGTGGCTCGGACGCCTCCGGCGTTGAGAAGCGCAAAGTCGGGCCGCGAGTCCTGGCCTCTGGTCTGGTTGACGCGGTATTCGAGCATCGCATCCGCCAGCACCTGGCCAAGGAGGCAGTCTCCTTGCTGGCACTTGGCCTGGTCTAATTCGTTCTTCGTCTCCCCAACTACCTGAGCCGCATACCTCTCGAATGGGCCGCGCCACGACTCGATCTTATCCTGCAGCTCCTTGTCAAAGGAGGTGGTGTTGTCCATGTGGATGGGGGCACCGTGGTATGCGAGCGCCTTGCCGTCCTGGTCAAAGGTCAGGTCGATGGAGCCCAGATACTCGCCCCAGCGGTACGAAGTCACGACGAAAACTTCGTGGCCGGACCGGTCTTTGACGATGGTGGGATATTTCCCTTCGGCGCCCGCCATGTCGCCGAGGAGAGTATGGCTGTGGCCGCCGATGATGAGCGACAGGCCTTCGGTCTCGGCAGCCAGTTTCTGGTCCACGTCGTAGCCGATGTGAGTCAGAGCCACGATACGCTTGATGTTGGTCGTGTTCCGGATCTCGTAGATGGATTTCTGTACCTCGGCGATTGGATCCAGAAACTTAGTGCCGTCGCCGACGCTAGAGATGGACGGCGTCGTGTCTGTGGTGACGCCGATGACGGCGAGGTCGTGCTTGTCAAACACATGGTAGTTTTTGATGGTTTTGTTCAAACCTTCGTAGGTGCTCTTGACGTTGCAAGAGACGACGGGAAAGGTAAGGTTTTGGAGGAACTCGCCCAGGGCCTTGTCTCCGCCGTCCCACTCATGGTTTCCCAATGTCATGGCATCAAACTGGAGATAGTTGATGGTCTCGGCAATCTTCTCGCCGCCGTAAAACGAATAGAAGAGCGTGCCCTGGAACTCATCCCCCGCGTTGAGCCAAAGGTTGTCCGGATGCTGCTTGCGCAGCTGCGCAACCTTCTGCGCGATTCGAGCGTAGCCGCCGAAGCAGCCCTTGGCTGGGTCTGTGCAGTCCGCGCCAGACTTGGCGTACTGATCCAGGTGGGCGTGGACATCGTTGACGTGAAAGAAGGCTGGGTCGCGCTCTCGTCAGCTCCGGCACCGGTTGAGGAAGGATGCGCAAGGCAGTTCATACACATGTTATAATGTCCGTCGGCGTCGATGAAGCGCTTGGTGAGCCGCTCGCTGTAGAGGAAGTCGCCGGCGGCGACAACCTCGGCGAGGATAGGCAGCGCCAGGGCGGCGAAGCCAGCGGTCGCTCTCATTGTGAGACGAATCGGCTCGTTGTCAAGGGCGTGCTGGGCGCATCACAGGAGTGTGCCGTGGCTCGGCCAGCTCCGGGGGGGAGGATTCCGATTCTTATAATTCGACTCGCCCGAGTGCCGAATGATAGTGGATTGCGTGAGGCGCGGACGAGCACGCTTCGGTGGAAGGATTCTGTTCTCATATTTCCACTCGCCCGCGTGCCGAATGATAGTGGATAGCATGAGGGGCGGGCAATTAACGGTGAGGTGCTTCCAGCTACCCGTCCGGCTGACGCCAAGTCGCACGTGGGTGCGCCAATTGGTGAACCGTGAGACAAGCGAGGAGCCCTTGTCCACGACAGGTCCTGATGTAACCAGGATGCGCACACACTTCAATACCTATTTCCCTTCTCCCAACCGCGTTCGCCGGGCCCCTCTCCGTCAACTACTGCGTTGATGGGATAAGCTCTTAATATATACTTAATTACGTCTCGGTTTGTACCTTGACCGAAACCAATAGTACGTTCGAGAAATAGAACATTGAAGCTATATTAGCCCTCGTAGTATAAACTAAGTACCGGGACTACTACAGAGTAGAAGGGAGCGTAGATAACAAAATAGTATACTAATATTACCTTCGTAGCTTAAATCTCTTATGAAACGGGATACTTAATGCACTAGCCACTTACAGATATTCCTAGTTCTTATTCCGCCTAATATAAACATACACGCTAGCACTTGTTAAGACTTGCGGAGTATCTACGAAAAAGTAACAGACAGTCATACTACGGGAGTCATACATAGAAAGAATTCCCTAAGCCGCAGCGACGATTATTAAGACTGAGTACTTAACTGCCATACTGCAAAGCCTGCTCGAAGACGAGCCTTCCACAGAGCGGCAAGCTAACTCGCTACACCGTTTCAACATTGCAGGACAGATTTGGATGCGGAAGCAACAGGCGTGTGCGGCGGCAGAACTAGCTTCGGCATCCCGGCAAAGGGATTTTCAACAAATACAGCAACCGAGACTGGTCTCAACACTGCTGCAAAGCTGTTTTCAACAACACAGGCAAATCTGGTTTCAGCACCGCGGCAAGAATGGCTCCATCGTCGTTGTGGAGGTGGCAGTAGGAGACGATTTCAACCATCGGATCGCTGCTCTGGGCTGATTTTATTTCTTCTCTTCTCAAACCCTCAAATTTCCCAAAATGTCATGTTAGTCGCACGGTGTATCGCTGCGCTTGCGCCCTAGCGCCCGTCGCCTTCGTTAATAATGCCCATTGACAACCCACTGGCAAAAGCGCTGCTAAAGTGCGTGAAAATATAAATCAACCTCATCGCACGAACCCCTACGCCCTGCGCCGTTCCGTCCATGCGATTTTTACCCCGCCCCAGGGATCCACACGGTGAGTTCGCTCGTTCCTATCCGTACATGCAGCTCAGCCGCTCGATGCCGTTGGTCGACCGTTCAGCAGCCCATTCGTTGGAGGGTCTGAGACGGCCTGTAGATTCGGGTCGTCCCGCGTCCCGCCGTCCCCTTCGCGCCCTCTCTTCTCTCGTAGATCCGCTCAGCCTTTTCTTGGTCACCGTCCCAAGTTCCTGTCCAACGTCCACTTGGCACGCTGCATTTGCCTATGCCTGTCACCCTTCTGTGATGGCCTCTTCCGCTCGGCACAGCACTTAGGTATAACTCCGGATCTATTCGCACCGAGCCTGATCCCAGCCCCCTTGCCCCCGCTTCGCAACGGGAACTAGGGCGCCGCCTCGCCAATCATCACTGCCAAATGGCTCAAGAATGGCGAGGAGTCCGTCTTGAGCAAGTCAACACGACTGACACGAGCGAGGGTGAGCCAGACGTCGACATCATCGCCGTCCATGGCCTGGACACGAAGTCGCCGGATACGTGGATCTGGAAGAGAGATCCCAACGATGCCAATGATCCCGGCGTCAACTGGCTCTCCGACCCGGATATGCTCCCGAGCAAAGTTGGACGGGCTAGGATCTTTACGTGCGACTGGCCGGCCGACATGTTCGAACCATCGGACTTGACCCGGAAGACGAATGAGGAGTTTGCTCGACGTTTGCTCGACGGCATCAAAAGACGGCCTTTCGCAACGGATGACCGCCCGATTCTCTTCATCGCGTCGTGTATTGGGGGAATCATCTTGATGAAGGCTCTCGTCATGGCTAATAACGAATACCAATCCATTAGGAGTGCCACACGTGGCATTGTCTTCCTTGCCACTCCCTTCCGAGGTACCTCATTCCAAGATGTAGCAAACTGGGCAGAGCTAGGTTTGAGGGCCTGGGCGTCGATCCGAGGCCGGAAAGTAACCAAGCTGCTCGATAGCGTGAGGCAGTCTTTCGATCTCGGCGAACTCGTCGCAGGCTTCACTCAACTGTGTCGAGATCCAGCTCATCCCTACCAAGTAATGACCTTCTACGAACTCGGCGAGACAAACCTTTACCGCAAAGTATTTCCTCGTCTTCGGGCCGGAGCCAAACAGGTAAGAATTGCGAAATACCGTCGTCTTTGTTCTTCCCTCGTGCCGTATTCGCAGGGACCGAAGATTGCTAACGGTGACCAGTTGGTCGATAAATCCTCCGCGACTCTTGATATCGTGAAAAATCCCTTGCCACTCGAGCGATCCCACCCACTGATGAATAAGTTCTGCGGCCCTGAAGATCGCGATTACGAATGTGTTACTGGAAAAATCAAAGAATTTCTCCAGAGCATTCGCAAGAACGAAGCGGACGCCTGGATACGCGGAAACATCTATACTCAAGACAACCTCAAGATCGAACGACTCTCGGGCGACAAGTTGCCGATGGATCAGTGCTACATCAATCTTGCTATTATAGAGCAGCCAGGAGAAGAGGCGGGTCGCTCGGATACAGCCCAGACGTCCCCGTTTTCACTCTTTGCTCGACAGAGGGTCGAGGCCCCGGATAAGACGGACCAGGTCGAGTTAGCAACAATTTTCAACCGACGAAATGGACGCAACGGAATCGCGATACAACCAAGAAGAATCTTAATTCGAGGGCGCGCTGGTGTTGGGAAGACTACCTTGTGCAAAAAGTTAGTCTACGAGTTTACGCATGGTACAGAAACGGAGCTTTATCGCACATGGACAGAGTTATTTGACCGCTTGCTCTGGGTGCCTTTGCGGAATCTGAAAGGACGGTCAGCCCGGGTTTATAACCACGAGGAATTATTTTACGATGAATATTTCTTTGCACAGGGAATCAACGATGGCCGCCGCCTTGCCCAAGAATTGTGGCGGGCAGTTAGGGACAGCGATAGTCGTAAAAGTCTATTTCTCCTCGATGGGTTAGACGAAGTATCACAGGACTTGCGCGGTGATAGCGACATGGCCCGTTTCCTCAAACTTCTTTTAAGCCAACCCAACGTCATTATTACATCGCGGCCAAACGCTAGCCTTCCTGCTGGCCTCAACGCTCTGGACCTCCAGCTGGAAACGATCGGATTCTACCCAGATCAGGTGAAAGCCTACCTCGATGCCGATCCAAACATGAAACCAAGAGCCGACGAGGTGCAGTCCTTCCTTCAAGAGCATTGGCTCATCCGGGGTCTTGTGCAGATCCCAATTCAGCTGGACGCGCTTTGTTACTCTTGGGAAGACTTCAATTCCGGGAGTGTGCCGAACACCATGACCGGCATTTACGAAGCTATCGAGCAAAGGCTGTGGAAGAAGGATGCTGTGCGACTAGGCAAGATGTCCGAGGGCGATGCCCGATGGGCCCATCCACCCGAGATCGAGCGCAGGGTCGAGACTGAGATTGCACTTCTTGGGTGCCTTGCCTTTAACGGCCTGTACAGCGACGTAATAGACTTCACGTCAGCGCATCGAAGTGAGATAGTCAAGATGTTCACATCTTTAGATTTACCACTCGATGAGGCACTAGCACGACTTTCTTTCCTGCGCACATCAGACTCATCATCAAAGGTCGAGGACCGAAATTATCACTTTATACACCTGACTTTTCAGGAGTACTTCGCAGCGCGGTATTTTGTAAGGCAGTGGAAGGCTGGAGGGCCCCTCGAATGTCTGTTTCTCAGGAGTCGAGATAGCACGGACACGGATGCCGATCTTGCAACCGATCCTGTAATGTTCTTTCGGAAACACAAATACTCGGCACGCTACGATATCCTATGGCGATTTGTCGCCGGCTTGCTTGACGGCATTGGGCAGGCAAGCCGCTTCATCGACAAAATCGAGGAGGAACCGCTCGACCTTTTGGGTCCTACGCACCAACGACTAGTCATGCATTGCTTGAGTGAAATATCGACAGTCTTACCAATTCGAAAAAGACTAGAACAGAGGCTATCGAATTGGCTGCTATTTGAATACAAATTTGCACAGACTGTCTACTTAGCAAGCGAAGTGGAATTTCCCGAACAGGCCCTAGATGCCGCCTTCCGTAAAGGATCTGAAGAAATGAAGAAAGAAATTCTAGTTCTACCGTCGCTCACAAAACGGGCAACAATTCCGCGAAGCGTTGTTGAACAGGTTCCTTACTTCCTGGAGCACGGGGGCTGGCAAGTCCGACGGGCCGCTATCGATGCCTTAGGTCGCCAAGGGCTTCTCCAGGCCATAGGGGGGCTGCTCACGCATAGGGACGAGAGGGTCCGACGGGTCGCCGTCGATGCCTTAGCTCGCCAAGGTCTCCTCCAGGCCGAAGCGAGCCGGCTCAAACATAGGGACGAGGACTTCCGACAGGTCGCCGTCGATACCTTAGGTCGCCAAGGGCTTCTGCAGGCCGTAGCGGGCCGGCTCAAGGACGGGGAAAGAGACGTCCGACGGGCCGCCGTTTTCGC